>OMLB01062769.1:1805-21587 GCA_900302555.1 Myripristis jacobus | reverse complement strand
TTTCGAGCTTACTCTGTGCCATACTATCTGTATATTCTGTATATTTCATATTTCATATTTATTATTAAGTCAGTTCTTAGATGTGGTGATTCCAGGGGACCGAATCAAGTCTGACAGTTCCTGAATCCCAGTACCGGGCGTCGGGTTCTGCCACTTGGTTTCTTGGTTCCATGGTCTCATGCTACTCTGGGCCATACCATTTGTATATTTCATATTTATTACCATCTGTATATTTTCACTTTTCATATTTATTATTCCATTGGTTTAAAAAAGGTATCTCACATTTTTCACGTTTCTTTTTCTTAGGTTTATATTAGGTTTATTGTATATACTTAGTCTTTATTGTCCATACTGTATATATTTTGTGTATTTTTAGTCTCTACTGTACATACTTCTTAATTGTATTTTGTGTTTTTATTGATGCTGCTGTAACGTGGGAATTTCCCAGTTTGGGATCAATAAAGTAAATCTATCTATCTATCTATCTATCTATCTATCTAGTGGAATGAATGGAACGCAATGGCTGGATAACAGGTAGGAAAAATGATATAGCAGCTCTAAAATACAACTACTTGCTTTGGGAAAAGATTAGCAAAAACATCACATAGATTCCTTTTATTTTATTTTATTTTATTTTTAGATATTAATGTTAAACAGGCAAAATCACTGGTACAGTCCTTTAATAAAAAGGCTTGGATGGTTACTGACTTTAAAGTGATATTTGAGGTTCTTAGCCATATAGTGGAATTTGGATTAAGTCATAAACAACACGTTCATTTGAGACCCAACACTTTTTTCAGCACTCTTGCTTGCTAACTAGTGGAACTAGTGTTTGTTTCTGTATTACCACAGAACAGTTTCCTTTAGCACTGTATAGCTGTTAACTCACCAGGTAGGTGAAGCTGTACCGTAGTGACACAGAGACAAAGTAGTTCCACCATTCTGCAAACAAGAGGACTAGAAAAGAGCATCGATAATGAATTCTTAACACACATATGTTGTCGTGCATCCTTTAAAACATTTTTTCAGCTTTGCATGGCTGTTAAATAAAGCCACTATAATATGGAAATTAACTTTCAGAGACTTAAAACTTTATTAGTTCCGAGGTTTATGAATGTTGATGACTTTGTTAGCCACAGAAGCAGAACATTATAAGGTGGGTATTTCAACCAAAATTCATGTTAATAATCATGGGAAAATCTTTTTTTGGGGTAAATTATTGTAACCAGACCAAACATTTAATATCACTGGTATGGCCCTTTTAAAGTGTTGCACTTGCTCACAAACTCATTTTGTCGGGAAAGGCTTCTGCTGTGTGGTGTTTTTGTTTTGTAGTTTTGCAGAAAATTGCTCTGTATTCACTTCTCATTAAAACCTGGAGGCAACGTACGGCTGAAAAAGATGATCAACCAAAATTTAAAGTGTCAGCATATCCCTTTAAGTGCGCAGCTGATTGCAAGCCTGTCTAGTGAGGAGCCGTGCAGCAGGCCCTGGTCGACGCCAGCTGAATGTGTGGCACAGACACTGCATTCTGTATCCATGACCATCCGTGCATGTTGTAATCTCATAAAATTCAACAAGGCGTTCATAAAACAACTTTATGATTTCAGTTATGTAATGCTCCTGTGACTGTGACAAAGTGTCTGTGTTTGGCTGTTTTCCAATAGTTATTGTAATGCTAAGCAGACTGCTGATATTTGAAACGCCGGTACTTCTTACAGTAAACAGTAATCACCACGACCTTGGACTTCTGTTATTCAGCATTAATAAGTTGGCAAAGGGGCACGTTGAAAGACAAGCGCACAATTATACAAACACACACATACACACGCCCACACACACACGTGCGCATTTGTTTTTCTATCTTTATGAGGCTACAGCTTCTCTCTAATCTGAATCATAACCAACACATGTCCAACCCAAACCCATACCCTGACCTTATCCTAACCCTGATTCTAGCCTTAACCTTATTCTTTAAGATACAGTTAACCCTAAAATAGGATTTGACCCATAAAACATCCTAACTCCAGGTATGAAGGTCACACTCTTTTTACCGTCAGAATTCCATGTAAAAAGCATGTAAATTGGGATTTTGGAATTCCAGGAAGTGTTTCGGTGTCTTGTCCTTTGTGGCACCCACATCCCTAGTCGCAGGAGCTCCTTCAGCAGGGTGGACGGTGGAAATCGGTGCGGTTGCCCGAGATGTGTAGTGCAAAGCATTATAGAATCTGTGACCCTAAAACCTAAAAGTATGAACAAAATCTTACAAACTGATTAAAAAAAAGAAAAAAATATATTTTTTCGCTCACTATTATTTATTTATTTAAAATTGTAAAGACAAAAAATGTAATCGTGTTGTGAGGTTGCATAAACACAGAGTTACCATGCACTTTAGCCAACAAGACAACATGTGCCTTTGTATTTGTGAGGATCAGCCAAGATGTCCTCACTTCCCAAAAATGTCCCCACTCTGTTAAAAATGTGTTCTGGTCCTACGTAGCAAGAAGAGGGACACACACACACATACACACATACACACAAACACACACTTTTTTAAAAATTACTTTTATTACTTTTGAGGATCTTCTCCAATGCTTAAACCTAACCTTACCCCTCTCTACTGCATCCCTAACTTTAACCCTAACCCTAAAACTAACCTAATCCTATGTATAATGTTGAAGGACTTTTGTCATCTCTCGCATTTGGTCCTCATTAATCTAGCAACACACACACACACACAAACACACAGTCCTCTTTTATACACAAGGACACGCGCTTGTCAGCACAAAAAGGAACACATTCAGCGGGTCAGAAGTATGCTGGCATAAAAGGCATGAGTCGGAGGCAAAGTCCGTCTTGCTCCTCCCCGCCAGACAAGGGATTAGCAGAGGTCAATCTAACCCATCCAGACAGACAGACAGACAGGGCCGGAGCGGCTGCCAGTACAGTGGTTCAGAGTGGGAAGCTGGTCAAAAAACAGGCCTGGAGCCTAGATAGGCAGTCCCGTGATTGTGTCACCATAGTCATGAGTGAACCTCACTGTCCCATTCATGCAGCATCTCTTATTTGGAAATGGAAACCTCTGACCAGATTTTTTGACAAACAACACGCATTTATAATTGGCAATGGAAACTTTGCACCGTGTGTGTGTATGTGTGTGTGTGTGTGTGTGTGTGTGTATTGGTGCTGAAAAAACAGGCTGGACAGAATGTTCCAGACACACAGGAGATAGTGCTTATGAAGGCCCCTTTAAATCAAACAGATGAGAAATCCAGCGCAATCTGATTTCAAAACAGTGCCTACAATCCAGCCAGAACATTCCCTACAGCCATCGTAATCCCATTTGAATCAAGTCTGGAAAATGCTTTAATGTATTGATAAAAGCCGTTGTAGTCCAAGTGCTTTTATGAGGCTGAAGGCTCTTGAAATCTCCAATCCTTTGTCCAGGTGATAGAAGACGATATGACTGACACAAAAGAGGACTGGTTGGATCTGGTAGAATAGCAGCAACACCATGCATAATGGTTATACCACAAAGACAGAAGAATGACATAAAATCACTCAGTAATGGTCATCCCATGGCACTGTAGCTGCACGCATTATGATGCAACACATGATCATCAACACACTCTTAAAGGGATAGTTCACCCATTTTGAAAGACTTGATATTACTTCACTTCGCCCCAGCTGTTCTGTAGGACAGTAGTGGTGCTATCTTGCTCTCATTGTTACTGAGTGTAATAGAGCCACCGCTCCACCAGAGGAAAGCCTGTCAGTGTGACACTGTGTGTGGCTGATGTGTGAGAAATAGACAGTTGTGTGAAAGAGCAGTAACGTGACATAGTATGAAGGGAGCGACAGAGCCTGTATCAGAGCTGTTAACTCTCACGCATTGGCTGTGAGACTCATGCATTTGATTGGCTCCGATTTCTTACGCTGAAGTGCTCATCAAGAGCCTTTTTTTTTCTTTTGACTAGAAACGGTTCTGTTTATCTGTGATCTATCTGTTGAGCCTGAGAAAAGCCGCTTGTGATCGATAAGTTATGCCTGCAGAGCAGAGGCAGCGGCGGCTGGTCCACTTTTACAAGAGGCCCAGCCAATCAGAAGAATCAGGGACTTCCACCTCACCCCACCGGCATATTATCCAATGAAATGAATGAGTTAGAGGCTACTCACATTACCAAGTTTGTACCGTGCCCAAGCATGTTTGCCCCTAAAATCCGGATTATTTGACCAGTGTGATCGCTCCGTTCCGTGCTTGAATACAGTACACTTCCCCCACTCTGGCACAGTTGGAAGGGGTGTGCTCCAGCACAGTATGGGCATTCATGCACGAGCACATGCACGGCCACGCACGTAGCGCGAACGTGGATACAACGTAAATCATGCAACTATCTTCCTACTTCTGCAAAATCGTTTAATGCCCGCAGTGCGATTACCGGCGAATCGCTGCGCAATCACTAATCAACCATGTTGTCTGTGTTGTTGTCCGTTGTGCTGCTGCAACCGTGTATAAACAAAAGTTGGTTTATAATGAAAGTACGGCAGTCTTTGTGTGCGGGGCACCTGTCAGATCCGGCAGACCTGGTGCCGGGTGGCCGCGCACACTGCCGGATCTGACAGGTGCCGCTATGGCTGTCAGTTGGACCTTTTGAAGAAGGAGGACGTTACCTCGAAAACTGTCAAGGTAAATAAACATCCCTATGTCTGATTAAAAGGAACAAAAATGTATTTTAGTTAAAAGGAAGACATAATGAATGTATTTGAACTATATTGATTTATGATGACGTCAGGCCATGCCTGTGTTGTATTTCTACGTGATGACGTGCATACTGGGGGCAATTGCGCTTGCAGGCCAGCAGGGGACTGGGGAGAGGGGCATTTTTGCGTTAGCACGATACGGAGCAAATGACACTAATGTGAGCAGGCTGATTGCCTCTCTCTTGTGATTACTGATTGCACTTGCACCATTTTGTTATTTCTGAGTGCTATATGCAGTGTGCGAGATAAGGGAAACATTGTGAAATTTTGGGGGAGCGGTGCCTGCTCGGTGCCGGCCAGCACCACACGGTGTGTGTGGCCACCCGGTGAGGTCTGCCAGATCTGGTTGATTATTATTATCAGTTGATTATTGATTGTGCAATGCTGCGATTCGCAGGTTAATCGCGCTGCACGCATTAAACAATTTTGCGGAAGCAGGAGGACGGCATGATTTACGTCGTATCCACGCTTGCGCGCTGCGTGCGTGACCGTGCATGTGCTCGTGCATGAGCGCCTGTACCGTGCTGGAGCACACCCCCTCCAACCGTGCCAGAGTAATTTTAAGTTGATTTAATTAAACAGCCAAACGTTACTTTGGTGGTCCGTGGATTAATTTTTATCATGTGGATTGAAGTTTGTGTAGCCCATATAAATGCTCAGGAAATCTGTTGTCCAAATGAAATTAACCTGATCCATCGGGGCGTTTTATGTAAATATCCCACATTAAGATATTAATGGTATTACCTGTGTGCAACGAATTTTCTCTTTATAATAAACCTATGTCTGTTCCCTAGTAGGATATTAATGCAACGACCAGCAGTTATACAGCGTTAGTAAGAGGTGTAGGCTATTAATTCAGGCATAGGACTGTGTGCAATACTATTGTTAAGGTGTGCATATGAAGTGGTTCATCTCAATCCAAGGTTTTTTGAAAAGTTGGCAGCTCTGCTGTATAAGTATGAAAACGGGCTGGTGGACGGCTTAAAGACATGGACTTTCCTGTGACAGACCTGAGTTCAAATCCATGGCCAAGCAAAACCAGAGTATGTTTTCAGAGTGTTTGCTAATGTTAGCTAACATTGCAAGCTAAAGTTTCCTAACCCTAACCTTAACGTAGCCTTAACCTAAACCTGACGTTAACCTCACCTTAACCAAGTGTATTAGCTAATAAGCTAAGAAGTGAACGAGCAAACAATTATCTCACGCTAAGAAGCTAACGAGCTAATGACTAGCTTAAGCTCAGAAACTAACAAGCTAACGATTTGCTACCAAGGTATCGTTCACACAAAACATGACATTGACACTGTTTGCTCTGGCGGACCAGCGGGTCTATTACACACTTTTGCATTGGTAGTCTTGTATTTGCAGTTACCATTTATCATAGTATATATAATATATCAGGATATTATACTGTATATTGTGCTGTTACCATCATTCTGTATGCTCAGCTGCACTGCTGGCTATCTACATCCAGCCAAGAGTTTTTTGTATTCTTTACATTATGAGGGATATATTCCTATCCATTGTCATGAGTGGAGGATTGAGTTGACAATTTAATTTCATCTGTGTTTGGTGACTAAGCATAATATGTTGAAGGGATACTGGCAAGTCGCCCCAACTGACCATGCTTCTAAAATATCTGCTTTTGTGAGGTTTGTAGATTAAGTCCTGTAAAGTGTTCCAAACTGCGATGCCTACCTTGACGACCTGATTGCATGTGCCTCCTGGTTTCACACTGTCTCATCAAGTGTCAGTTTGGCAATGGTCACCTACATGGGCCAGCAAGTAGGCCAAGGTCAGGTGCACATTGTAGAATTTGCTGCCATAGCCTCCCTCTCATCTCCTACCACTCAGTGTCAGCTGAAACATTTGCTGGTTGGCTACACGAGGTCCTGCAAAAACCTTTCTGCTGTTGCAAAGCCCTTAACTGATCTGCTTAGTCCCTCTAAGAACTACATTTGGACCACGTAATATCAACATGCTTTTGATGCCATTAAGAGACTCCTCTGTCATGCTCCAGTAATTACTGCTCCCGACTTCAGCCAACAATTGGACCACCCAGTCTCTGTGGCTATGCTGTTCCAGACGTTGCGGATGATATCCTGGGGAGTGTTTGGATGTGTTTATTGTGGGTAGCATGCACAGTTTGGTCTCTGACCACCTGCAGCCTGTTGGGAGATGATGAGGCCGTCCTTTGTAAAAGCCAATCCAACAACTCAGATTATGTCTTTGCTTGCTGCACATCCAGCCACTGCCACACTCTGCCTGACTGACTTCAAATTTCCACTAAAGTGGTGGACTTTAGTGTTGGCTTGTTTTGCCTAAATATTTACTCAGTGTGTTCCACTGGCCAGATTTGGCCCTTATTTAGTTTTTGTGTCAACAAAACAGCCATTCTTACATTTTCATTTGGTGTGTTATTTTATGATGCTTCCCCTTTCCCCTAGACTAGAGGTTGTAATTATGGGGACTCCCAATATGCCACAATTGACAAAGAAATTTCAATGTATGGACAAAATACAGGATAACATAATAATAAATGGAACTACAACCAAAACAATAGGGTTCATAGCTTCACAGTGGAACTCTGAATAATAAAAATGATAACAAAGAGATATGCACTGCTCTCTCCATTATGCAAACATGGGCAAAAACTGAAGATCTTTTAATTGTCCACCACTCCGTTGTGCCATACACACACATGCACGTATGTACACAAATGTGCACATGCATGCTGCCAATATCTGCCCCAACTACCCAGCTCCTTACACCATTGAAATATACAATATTTCACCAACCCTGTAGGCTTGTATGTTCATCCAAGAGTTCAGTGACTCTTGACAGTACACCTTTAAATTAGGGTCAAACAGGGCAATCAATACTGCTGTCTCGTTAAGGCTAGTGAAAGGTCAGAGAAATTCAGGGACCAAATTCACACTCTTAACAAGCAAATCAACAAGACTACCCTAGTGTAATGAAAAAAAAATTAAGTTAGTTAAATGCAAATGTATAAAAAATGAGAAATTTGCAAATTGTATTTCTGTTTTAGGCTTGCACAAAGGCAATGTTTGATTGTCTGACCGACTGTTTACTTTCCTGAGAATAACAGTAACATTAGTGTGTCTGCATGGCTGGTTGTCTATAGCCTATGTGTATATACTATGTAAGTTATGGCCGAAGTCCAAAGCAGCTTTTCAGTGGGAAGACATATGGAAAACATTACGTATGCTCATGTGAAGGTGAGTGGTTGAGTGCCTCTGTATTGAAAAATACTTATGCTTGTACCTGAGAACAAGCAAATGTACAATTCATAATAAAAAGAAAAAAAAATGCCTGTACTTAAGAACAAGCAAATGCACAGTTAAAAAAATTAAACCATAAGCAACATTGTGCATATCAACAACTGCCTCTAACTGTAATATAAAGATCATAATATTGGTATGGCAGAAGGGATATGAGGCAGGAAGTGATGGAGAAAGTCATGAGGCAAACATATACAGATTTAAGTGTTACCACAAAACTGAAGACAGAGAACAAAAATATTGCAAACTTAAAAAAAATCTCAATCTATATCTGCATTTCGATAGCTGTATCTAGAGAAAGGTGTTTGCAATGACTTCCTAACATACTGCTGAAATATATACGCTTGTAATAAATTAATTTTGCTGCCTCAATTGACAGGCGTACATTTGAGTGCTTGTTACAGAGGTAAAGTGGTGCACTTTCAGGAAACATCACATGAAATCCACTCTGTTTCAGTCTTATCTTTAATTGATGTTGTTTTAAATGTCACTCCCTGCATAGGTCTTGGCAATTATCTAAAAACCCTAAAAGAATGAATAGATACCTGGTGACAGATGCTTATGCAATCACCTGTCTCCACTGTTTATGGAACGTAATATTGTTCCTAACCTTTTAAGGGAATAAGGATGCTTATCATAACCAGCCAGTTACTTGATCTAGGATTTGGAGCGGGTATTGTCTCTTGGGCACAGATGTTGGATCACTCCCCTAAATCAGTATCTCCCAGATTAGTCAAGAAAATGCTTAAAATGGCCCAGTTTGTTTTTCAGTCCTCCCACTTTTCTGCTAATGAATGAGCCAGGATATCTCCATGGACGTCACTGGCACATGTGAGGCCATTGTTGAATACACAGACAGATACAATCAGGTAACATGATCTTTAAACAGGGGTCAAGTGTGCCAGCTGTGTAAGAATCTACTTTGAATAATCTGTTTTCCACATCAGCGACTGGCTCAAGAGCTTCCATGGCCAGTTAATGAACTAATGACTAATAACTAATGACTAACTTTATTGTCTTACAGCCCAATACAAGGAGTCTTGTAACCTAATAAAATGTAAGGCCAAATTTTGTGTTGAGGGTTAATTTTAGATGACTAAAACTATGACTAAAAGTGTTTGTCAACAGCTCTTTTTCCAGCTGAACAAAAATGAACCTTTGTTAACTATGACGAAAACTATGATGAAATATCAGGACATTTTGGTCAACAAATAAAGAGACAAAAATGCCAAAAATAGATGAATGATAAACACGGCTCCTGACCTCCGTTTGGAAGGGAACAGATATATTGGCAAACTTTTTCACGTTAAGCACAGAGTAAAACCAAAAGCTAGATGCACAATAGAAGAGGCTATGACAAGCCTGTAGATAAATCTATATATCATCATCATCATCAAATGATGATGATGAAATGACTGACAAACTATGACTAAAACCAAAATGCATTTTAGTCAACTAAAGCCAAAACAAAATTGGTTGTCCAAATGAACACCAGCTGAGTGAATCATTTTCATAGAGGCACTGGCAAACAATGATTTTGTTTCTTGTATTGAAGGATCTATGATCACACTTTACTTGGACAGTCCAGTGATACTCAACTTCCTATAACATGACTATAATGTGTCACTATGACATCCACTGCAACTGCAGAGATAGTCATAATTGTGTGAAAAGTAGTCTATAGATATTAGATGTCTGGATTGTCCACTGGGGTTGGTTTTAATGGTTTTGATAGTGACATTAAAGAGACAGGAAAGTCAGGGGAGAGCAAGCTGATGACATCCAGCAAAGGGCTTGGGTTCAGATTCGAACCTGTGGCGCCGCAGTAAGGATTGAGCCTTGATATGTGGTACATGCCAGGCGAGCAGGGCTCCAGACTAACTTTTCCAGTCATAGCACTGGTGCAACCAACTTTCTCAGTTGGTCGCATATTTTTGCTCTTTTGTACAGCTCAGACCAGACGTGCTCACAATCTGAAGCTCCAGTCTCAGTGTACAGTGGTGGAAAAAAGTTTTCGGACACCCCATGCATTTGTGAAATATTGCATTAAGAATCACTCTTCGGTCTCTTCAAGTGCAATTTCTTTTAGTACAGTCACAGCCAAAATAGTAAACAAATGCTAAAAAAGCCATTAAAAACTTCAAATTGATTGGTTCCATAAAAATACATAAGAAATTTTATTGGGTATTTGGTACCAGTGATGAAGGTCGTTCTTTTTATTAAAAGACACAATTTTTGCTTTGTGCCTTTATAAAGCCAGCGCATTTGAAAGTTCTTCAGACACTTTCGTTAGTTTTTCTTGTAAACAATACACAAAAATATATAATTTGTAATTTGTTGTCTAATACAGCCACACCT
The DNA here is from genome assembly GCA_900302555.1 of Myripristis jacobus. Lineage (NCBI taxonomy): Eukaryota > Metazoa > Chordata > Actinopteri > Holocentriformes > Holocentridae > Myripristis > Myripristis jacobus. Next base: position 11,166 of record OMLB01062769.1, on the reverse strand, counting down.
TTTGAAACAGAAAAAAGATTTTTCCACAAATATTTCATGGTAATATTTGAGATTGTGAGATTGTGTAAAATTTTAAGGGTGTCCGAAAACTTTTTTCCAGCACTGTATATTATGTATTCTCCATGTGCATGAATGGATTTCACAAGAAAACACACTGAAAATATATTGTAAATGTTTAAATATGCATCCCATGCTTGCCAACTGTTCTGATTTTCCTGTCCCTCTCCTGCTGTTCCCCTATGGTTCCATTTTCTCCAAGCGTCTCCCATATTTTGATGAAAATGTCAAAATGTGGCCATCACTATATTTGTTAGAAATAGTATCACTGCTGATTTGAACAGCAACAGTCAACAGAATGCATTAGAAAGTACAGGCTGTATGGTTTCCTTATTGGCAGGTCTCTCTTCCAATTACTTCCATCTCCACTGAAAACACATTGTCTCCTGTCAGAGAGAAAACAGCCTCTTATCTAGAGCACAAGAAATGAAATTGTGCTGATAACATGGTTGTGATCATGAGAACAATGCAGACTCAACAATTAAATTCAGTACTTGTTTCACATGTTGACAGTTGTGTCTACTCTGAGAAAGAGAAGAGGGAAACAGAGAGGGACAGTCAGACACACACACGGGGGGGGGGTTCTGTGTAATCAGTGCTGAGAAATATATGCTTCTGAAGGGAACAGACAGGCTACGCCGTGCTTCTGTGTCCAGTCTGAAACCAGTGAGGGAGACACAGCACACAGGGGGAGAGAGGGAGATGATTTGCTTCGCGGCTGTAAAAATAGGCCTCTTGTGTGAACAGCCAAGCTCCTGCATGCATGTGAATTTATGCGTTGTTCTGCATCCATTCTGAACGTGCCCGATGTTGTCAGTCAGTCGGTCTCTCCATGCCTGCACCTGATCCTCCCTCTCCTCATTTTCCTTTTTAAAATAAACAGCTGTTGACTGCTTCATTTTTGGAACACGGTCATAGCTAAATGGGTTGTTTCATAAAGTTCTGAGTCCTCAACTTTGGTGAAAGTGAATTCTATGTAGTCACATGAATGCGACAATGTGAAACTTTAATCTGCATGCAGCATGCATTATGCAGACTATTTCTCCAAACCTTATCAGTTTAGAATAAGAACCATGGTTTAAGTCAAGCCCGTCATATTGCATGCAGCATCTGCTCTGGCAGTTTGTCTGGTGTAACAGGCTGGACTAATCCACCAAGATGCGGATAAGGCTGTATCAAAAATATATTAAACAGGAAGTAAAATGTATGTAATATACTCTAAGGGAAGGATTAGATAAGGACACTGCTCTGACACTGCCTGGGTACGTCTGTATACAAGAAACAGGGTTTTGAAAATGGAACTGGGACAATTTGAGATCAGCAAAGTTTGTGTTTCAGTGTTGTGTCAGTTCATGTGCGTAATGGAGTCAGCAGAGGTCATTCACTCAAAATAAACATTTAGGACACTCTAAACACTGAATTATGCTCTGTTTAAATCAGACTGGATAAACATTGTGTGCCTATATATTCAAATGCCAAATTTGTACTGTAGCTGTTCATTGTGTGCAATATTTGTTTAACACTGCATAGTTCTTGGATTAAATATTTAGATTATTACTTTGTAATGACGCCAATGGATTATGGAGACCGTAGTTCCCTAGCTGTGTTTTCTTGTAGTCTCAATGTCAATATGACACCCACCTAGACATATCTGTCTTCATTTCTTGGAAGTGTGCTCTGAGGGAAAAAAAAAGGTTTCCCGGGCTACTCCTGGTAATGTAATCTCATTTGCTGAAATGCAACCAGGAGGAATCAAACAACCAATCACCTCAAGAAAGAGTCGCAATCTTAGTCCAATCATGTCTTGTGCATATGCTGTCATGCAAGCTTGCTTCCCCTCCCCGACAAAACCTAAGTCTACCTTAGCTGTAGCCTAGTAATTTAGTCTAGCGTAGCTATGGCTCGCCAGTTCCTAACGCCTCACTGCATCAACATCAGGGCCATACACACAAGCTTGCATGTGGCTGGGATCAACCTGGACAAGGTACTGAACCTCACTGATCTTCCCGTTTTGGAAAAACAATGTTTTCTTAGTTTTTCAAAGCTGTAGCTGAGCGGGAACCTGCAGCACACTGATATCAGGATCAATACTTAATACTGATCAGTACTGGTGAAATGATGCTCTCTACGTCTGAGGATAATCTGTAGATAAGGACAAGAAGAGAAAAGAGTATGTAGCAGGTCGCTCACAGGCCTAAATGGAACTGATCCTCAGTTAATGTTATTAGCAACACCAGTGTTTACATTGCTATTCATGTCAAAAGCATTTGCCAAGTGTTGCTAGATTCTAGCTACAGCTTTTCTTGTCAGGCCTCAGTAATGTGTATCCTCACATACCTGCTATGCATAGTAGAGGACTGTCCATCCTTGAAACTGCACTGCGGCACTTTCCAGTTGTGTGTGATGTGCCTCTCTTTTCTGGCAGTAAATTAAATGCTGCATAAAAGAGAAAAATGCTTCTTGGTTGGTTGCTTTCAATCTGTATGTGCAAAGAGAAACACAAAAAAAAACCATAACTTGAGTCATCAGATGAGGTAATTAGCCATGCTACAACTTCAATTATACAATTATACATTTCCAGCTGTAATATGTAGTCTCAAGCAGTGCAACATCCTGTTGTTTTGTGTAAGGGTGTGAGGGTTTCTTAGCTGTGTTTCATTTGCTTTTTGTGCCTACATGTAATTTTAAAGGTTAATGTTAGAATTTCTAGATGCCAAAACAGCAGAAACTACTTGTGAAACTTACCAAATATACCCAACTAGCTCCCACTCTGGCACCACACTGCATGTTTGTGATCACTGATCAGTGCTTAGTGGACATGCAATTCAGCATAGCATTTTCTTACTTAGCAACAAAGCAAGTCTCTCTATCAGCACTTTTCAGTTCCATCTACATCAACGAAATTGTTGTTTTCCGTAAGATTCCATGTAAATGAACACATAGTGCTCTATTTTCCCAGCACAGCGCAGGGTGGCGCAGTGAGGCAAACCCGGTGCAGAGCTATTTTGGACCAGTGCAACCCGAGGGGTGCACAGTTTTGTATTTTGGCAGAGCGAGGTGCGCTGAGATGGGAGTGTCAGCGCAGCAGGGGGAGGTGTTGACAGATTCAGCTTGGCGCAGTGACATTTTCGTGCCAAAAGGCCTCACCGAGGTGCGCTCAAAGCTCGCCATCTGAAACCACGTCTACTTTCCGCGCAAGGCGGAGCGGGGCTGGCGTAGTGGAAGTTTGGCTGACCAGCAGGCAGTGCGCACATGTCACCAAAACCTCACAATCAGCACAAACGGTGCCAATCTCCTTTGATCTGACATCCGTTGTGACGGGACAGTTGATATGGAGATATATGTATGTGCTGATTGAGATAGTAGCATTGAATAGTGGTTTTTGTGGGTATTTATTGCATTGTTAATATGCCTGACATTCCGGAAACCTGCCTGTGAGGTTTTGGTGATGTGTGCGCACTGTGCACCGGTCAGCCAAACTTCCACTACACCAGCTCCGCTCCGCCTGCGGCAGTAGACCTCCATGTCAATTGTGTAAACGTTCATTACGCCTTCGCGCAGCGCATTTTAAAGGCGAGGAATGGGGCTCATTTGATTGGTTTAAAGTGAATCAGCTGTGTCAAACCCACTCCACGCCTTCACGCCTTCTCTCCTCCCTTGCGCCGGTAGGAGGAACGGCGGAGTACTTGCGCCATGGCGCACGGCGTGCCAAAATTGCAAAATCCACTTGGCCACACCCAGTTGGCAAAGTGCAGCTGGGCTGCGCCCCCGCCTCACCCGGTCTGCGAAAATAGAGCCCTCAATCTTGAAAATTCTGAGTTTTTTTCTCAGAATAGTCCCCCCCCCGGCTCCGTAACATTTTTCTCTCTGCAGTGGCCATAGTTAAGGTAGAAAATTTTTCTGTACTGACCTTTTAAAAAGAAGCCCCTGAAACACTGAACTGTTTACTTGAATATGAAATGCTTCTTATTCATAACTTCTTTAAAGGAGTTCTCTGTAAAACTTAGACAAGGTGGAGAGGTTCTCACGATACTCTCTAGTGTGGGCAAGTGGAAAGTGTTAATTATTACCCTTCACCTTGAAGCAAAGATGGAGTCTCACACAACACTGTTTTTGAGCAGACGTGTCCGTGAGTCGAGGTCTTCTTGAATGGCTTTCTGTTTGCAGCTGAAAGAATGAACACAGTAACTTGACCGCATGCATCACCTCCCTCTGCTCCTCTGCAGGCGACCATTTCAATCAAGTTTCTTCTATAACTGCAACATAATATAGACCTTGACATTTTGAAGATCAACCAAATACAGCATATTTCTGATCAAAGTATGTTTTTTGGTTTTTTTTTTTTTTTTTAAATAGATAGATAGAAGACCCAGATGTAAGGCTTTTTGGCTCCTTGCACAGTCTTAATGGACATCCTATCCAGAGACAGAGCAACTTGATGTTTCGTTAATTTTCGTTAAATCAAGGAGCCTAAGTGAGATGTGTCCTTTGCTCCCTACTGTATGGAGTCAGTCCTGAGAGGCCATATTTCCTAAAAATGCTTCAGAAAAACACCTTAGGGATACCAGTCGGCCTGTGTTTCCCTGCAAAGTAGACTGGACAGTTACTCAGACATATTAAGTCATATTACAAACTGTACAAGTCAAAAATTCAGTTCAATTCATCACTTTGGCGTCAGATGACAAGCAAGTTTACCCATCGGTCACTGCACATTGCCTCAGTTGACAGAAGTCTGGTGGTTAAGAGAAAAATGGAGATGACTAAGGGGTTTTCATAGACATATAAGTATTATTGTTGTCGATTACTGATGTGGAAAATTAAGTGCCAGTTACCTACTTGCAATTATGCACAAATAACACACAAATTGATTGCTTTCATTCCCATACGAGTAACAAATATTATTATTAATATTGTGTAATAGGAGCAGCAGTCATATTTATGTTACCAAGGTAATGAGCTGTGAGAGATCAGTCTGTGCTGATGACACTGCAGGGAAATCCAAATGAAGGAAGTTCCCTAAATCAACATTCCCAGATCAGCAAGCAGGGAGTCAGGAATACACGTTTGTGGAATAGGACACACCTTTGGACCCATCAAAAAGTTTATTTGTGTTAGATGTCATTCTCCACTCTCTCTCTCTTTCTACAACCACCCTGTCTCTCTCTTTCTAAATGTGCCTGCTATGCACAACGCAAGAAGAGATTACTTACAATATATGTCCTTGTGTAAATGTGATGCCCGGCCAGTGGAATATCAGGTGGATTAGAGTGGTTTATGGCATCAATGATCCGTATGAAACAACTCAAAGTGAGATGTCAGTATTCCTATACGCACTGGAATTAGCAATAACCTACATAATATTAAAATGCATAACCATTAGCGTAGAGAGAGCTTCCTTCCTTTTGAATAATAAAGACCCCAAAGCACTGCGATGGCAGCCAGAAGAATCCACTTAATTGGCTTCCTAATGGCAGTATTTCGGAATACATATTAGGAATACTAAAATAGCCTATATATGAGAGGCTTTATACAATCTACCTCACTCTTGGTGGCAGAGAACATTTGGTGTGGTGGAGAAATGGAGTCCAGTGAATACTAAACCCTGTTTTCTTTTATGTTTTCTATGCCGCCTTGTCTCTGCAGCCTGTTTCCTGTCCTGTTGATTGGTTGTATGTGTTTTTATGTACTTATATAGCAGCGTGGGGTCCCTGACATATAATGACAATAATGGCTGCACCCGGCACATATGATATTCCAAGGAAAATTTAACAGCACTCAGATGTCACTACAAAAGTCACACAGACAGTGAAGTGTTGGGAGGAGCCCAGCAAACTACCACACCGCCGGTGGGAAGTTTCAAAAGCAATTTGACGCAAGGAAGCCACAGTGGGGCACGGCTGAGGTAGGACGGGAGAATAGGGGAAAATTGCGAGTGCAGCGGAGTAAAAATGGATGCTGAGGTTATTTGTTCGAGCACCACAGTGTGACGGCACATATTCATCGTCGATGTATCTGCTTTTGCTGCCAACTTTTAGCTTTTCTTAATTCTGGCCTTTACAACTGTTGTAAACAGGGAATTTTGTCCTCATGGATTTTGTTTCTCATGGTAAAGTTTCTACTACGATTCGATGTAGTTAGTGGAACTTTGTTGTTTTGAAATAGTGGTAGGGGGCCAGATTGCCTGAAGTGAAGTTGTCAGCGCTGACAACCTAAAACAAGAAAAACACCGTGCCGGCTTTAAATTAGGAGCTGCTTGTACGATATAAATAGATCCGGTATTGAAAGAGTAACGTTTGGCTTTATTTGCTGCAGTATCATCGCTGATAATACCTCGTGTGGTGAGTCATACTGCACGAACAGAGTGGAAAGCAGCTGAAATGAGAGGGAGAGACAGAGGGAGAGGATGCAAGACAGAGAGATCGACAAAGACAAGGGGGTTGGGAAGGGGGAAGAAAGCGTTATCTCACGGATGCAAAGCGAGATGCCTTGTCTGGAGTAAATTACCAGCTGCTACTGAGGGAAGTGGCCTGTGTAGACAAGGCTTATGATGCGAAATCGCTCCAACAGCTCCTGGGCCCCACAGGGGACCGTGTGAGGACGGGCGCAGGGCAGTGAGTGGTGCATGGCAAACAAACAGTGCCGTGAGTGACACACAGCGTACGCAGCATGGACAACCCGGGTTGGAGGTTAAAACAGCAGGAGCAGTGAACTCTCCAGGGTGGCAAGACAATGAGGCAGAGGGAGTCAGGGGGAGAGAGAGAGACTGTGTGTGCATGTGTGTGTGTGTGTGTGTGTGTGTATGAGAGAGGAAAATAGGGAAGCGGAGAGAGGCAAATCCAGCAGGAAACAATAGCCCTGCTTTTGATTGATTTTTCTCTAATAGCGGTTTGATGTCATCATGGTCCGAGCGAGTGCAGCCCCACTAAATTCTTGCTGCATCCTGCTGTGAAGACGTTTCTCCTGATTCTTCTGATTTTTTTTTTTTTTGGTTTATATATTTGTTTTCATTTATTTATTTATTTTTACTCGATTTCAATGCTATTGGGCTAATCTGGTCCTTCAGCGCTCAAGCTGCTTTTCAAAAGACCGCATTGTCTCTTGTGATCACACACCGTTTTCAAAACGCTCCGGTCTTAAAATATCTTTGCACCTTGAAAAATCAAAATAATCTAAACTTTTTTTATGTAACACAATGACACTCATTCATTTTGCCAGAGACATGCTTTGCCCACTGTACTTGATAAAGAAAGAAAGAAAGAAAGAAAGAAAGAAAGAAAGACAGAAAAACGAACTAAAACCTCTTCGACTGATGCTCTGAAGCTCTTCAAGTGATGACCCATTGCAAACAAAAAAAAAGGAAAAAAAAAAGTTTTTCATCGGAAAAAAGTTTTGCTAAATCCGTAATGAAGCAACAGTGGGTGCTGTGAGTGCATCACACCCAGGGGAGCCAAAGTATGAGGCGACTTGAGACCCGGCCAACAATAAGTTACAAGCTGCATTAAATATCTTGAAAATTGATTTTTTTTTTTTTCTTGATTTATCTACATTTCAGCCAGCGTTTCTGTTTGAAAGGTGTCCTGAAGTAAGTGGATGAAATGCTGACATCAAATGTGCATTTTGTGTGCCACCTTTCAAGCTTTTAGAAAATGTCTGCCAAACTGCTCACTTTACGGCTCTTTTGACATTCTTCTCAGAAATACTGCGACGGTGACAGCCCTGAAATGGAGCAACTAAAATTGACTCCCAGACTGAAAGGGAGTTATTCAGCCAGTTTAAGAGGTCATAGATTAATCTCTGCGGTGCACTTTTTTTCAACATGTGACCATCAGTTGAAATGTCATTTGACAGACTAGCAATAATAAGAGCAACGGTTTACCATGCATTCACTTAAGTCAATTTTATGAGAAAAAAATATATATATTACCACACAGCATAGATTTCATTTGAAGTAATTGCAGACTAGAGGTTTCACATGTCTATCTCTGATTAAAAAAAATAAAAAATAATAATAATAGATAAAATAAAAATAATTAAATAAATGAATAACTGACGGAGATAAATATTCTATTCATTCCTGCCCTGATAGACGTACTCTACATTTTTTTTGAAAACTCTATTAAGGGAAGAAGCCATTCTCTTTTTCATTCTCTTTTTCATCATGCCAGCTATTATCCTGCTCCTGTCTGAAATTAATAGAGACCGAACCACTTGTTTCTTGGTGTACAGTAAAATCAAAGTATGCGGGAAAATGATTTGTGACACAAAAGCAGCTATCACTCATTATTACACTAATACAATATTTCAGTCAGTGAATTCAACTTAATGTCTTAAATTCACTCTCTGAGTTTTACTAGAACAACGAATGAACTTTGACCTACACTTTCAAAGCAGCAAAGAAAGGTTTTGAAGTCGAAGTTGCGTTATATTTTATTTTGCAGCAGTTTGTGACTTTCTCCGTTCTTTCCATCCATCTGTCTCTACTCATTTGGTTGGGGTACGAAACATTAACTAGCAGAGAGAACTTGCTTGAAATATGTAATCCACCAATATGTAATCTACAGCAATGAACATCCTGCCTACATTTATTTTTCTTGGAGTTAATTTGTCGTCATGCAAGTTGATCTGCAGATCACAGGAGTCATATCTTCCAGTGTTAATTCTGGGGTCCTTAGATATTACATTTTTTTATTTGAGAGTAATGATGCTTATGTGAGTGTGAGCAGGGTTATGGAAGATAAGAACAGTAAGGATTAAGATTAAGGGTGAACATGGGGCCAACAGGGATCATGTTCAGTTTTTGTTATGTTCTGTCTCTCCTTTTCTCCTTAACTTTCTTCTCCTCTTTTCCTTCTCCTTTATCCTTCTGCTCAGCTGCAGAGGTATCAGGTGAAGGACATGTTAATATTGATAGTCGATAAATTCTTATGCTAATGCGATCTAATAGGATTTCCAGCGAGCCCGCCCAGCTGGTATCATGGAACGTTAAGGGATTTCCTAATCCTCTAAAAAGACAGGAATGTCTCACAGACAGCAGTCAAAAGCGGACGTGGTATTCGTGCAGGAAATCCACATTCACAGCGGCAGTGTGTCTGGCCTTAAAGGAATTTGTAAAGGAAAGTGGAAAGGCCAGAAGGACAGCCCTTTTTTTTTTTTTTTTTTTTTTTTTGTTTTGTTTTGTTTTTTAACTACTTTCTAATTTTATTTTAACGGGTGAATTTAACTGTGTCCCATATGTTACTTTTTACATATCATCAAATAAGCCTTGAAAAATCCACAAATAGGCTGAAATTAACATCGACTTTAT
>OMLB01062768.1:0-37894 GCA_900302555.1 Myripristis jacobus | reverse complement strand
AGCACACCCGGCTCGACCCGCCGAGACGCCCGCAAAAACAAAAAATATCCACAAGAAAGGTGGCTAGCACTAGCTTAAACAGTGGAAATGCTCCAAAGGCACTGGCCCGCACGGGCACGCACTAGCACGCATTCGTGTTGCGTTCAAGTGCTCCTCGTATGGTCAAAATTGTGACACGTAAGTGGAATTTGGACGTTCTACAGGCGAAAGTTGTTGTTTACTCCAAGATGAGGAAGAAGCGGAAGTCAAGTCACACATCCCGCTGCATCCTTCCCTGGACACCACAATAATGTCACCATGACATGTAGTGTAAATAAAGAAAATCTGCTCTCTCTGTCTTGGCATTAATGAAAAAAATGCTAGTTATGGCCTCCAGTCGCATACATATCCCAGAGGAGAAATTAACATTTTTATGATGGGTCATTTTTGTGTGAAAAAACAACAACAACAACTTTGTTTTAGGACTACCACCTCGGTCGCTTCGCTGTGCCGTTAGGGCGCTGGATTACAACTGACTGATTTATCTTCGAAGAAAATCCCGATCTTTACTTGTGCCATCGTTTGTTGATATGGCTTTCATGCTCTTCGAAATCGCTCAATGAAAACACGCCCCCTTACCTCATGACAGTATCAAATGATGAGAAATAGAAAAGAAATAATAAATCAAAAAAATAAATAAAAAGTGCATTTTTCTAATGCATTAATCGCAGCTGTAAAAAAGTATGTTCAATATGTATAAATATGCGATATAACTTCTTTTTTTTTTTTTTGGACGAACTGAATTGCGACATTTCGGACGGCACCTGAAGGCAGCGCTATCCCGTGACCTCTGACGCTGGCGGGCACGTACAAGGTGGAAATAGCGACTGGCAGCTAGCTTAGCGCTGTGGCAACGTGATGTGCTTGTAATCAACATTTCGTTAGCGAGAGTCGTTGTTGCTGGTACACCATGTAGCTGCATCGCAACACTAAGTGGTGTTTGTGAGAATAAGAAAATAGACACATTTTGTGGATCGGTTTTCGATGTTATAACGAACAATTATGGATGCAGTAAACGCGTTCAACATGGAGGTAAAGTTTGCTAACGTGAAGCCTAATCCTAGCCCAAATAGCTAGCTAGCTAACCTAGACTGCTACGGTTTAACTGATGTTAGTCGGTGCTAATAACAGTTCGCTTTACTGTGGTTAGCAGTATTTTAAAGCTCATGTGAGGAGTATAAACTGGTGAGCAGGTTCGCTATGGGGTCGTTGAGTTGTTTTATGAAGGAAATGTGGCTGGTGTGTCTCTAGCCAGCGAGGCTCGGTCAGTAAATGTCTTTGAAGGGCCCAGGCCTGTAACACCTCCGCCCATTACACTAACGTTAGCCACATAACCGTTGACCTCAGACGGTGTGGGACGGTCGCTGTCCAATTTACTGCCAAAATGTCGACACAAAATGGCCTGCTAGTTGTGCGTTCCTCACCTAGTGTTGCTGCCAAACTTGTTTTGCTTGTTTTGACTGTGCTAATTTGCATAAAAAGCTAGCACTAGTTCATTATACATCGCTAGCAGCGTTAGAAACCCAGCGCGTCGCTTCGACAGTCCCAGCTGTGTTTGCTCTGTCTTCATTGTTGTCACAGGTGCATTCAGGTAGTGTTGTCATAGAGATCCTCCAGTTTGCGGTGCACAGGGGTTACAATTACTGTTAAGGTTTTTGCACTGTAAAGTTATCTGAATGTCATGATGCCTCTGTGTTAGGCTGATTGTATTTAAATACAAGGGGGAATTAACAACAAACGATTAAAACAGGGTATTTTTTTGTTTAAGGCATCTGTTTCTGTCATCTCATGAAGGGAGGGGAGGGGCTATAGCTGGCTTGATATGAACAATAGATCATACCAGTGATTATGTGCATGCTTTATTTTGAAATGAAGAAAAGTTATTGCCTAGTTGTTGCCTTCTAACATGTTCTACAAAAGGAAATTGAAAGAAACTCTTTTTTTTTTTTTCCAAAATTCATCAGTTGTTCTCCATGATTGACATGAAGCCTCCCATATCCCGTGCTAAGATGATGTCTGTAACTAAATCGGCCATAAAAGCTATCAAGGTAAAGTAAAAACTGATTTATTTTGACTGTCAGCTTTTGGCTTAGAAGTAGAGCTGGGTGATATGGACATGTTTTTGGATGACTGTTGGAGATTTCAAGATATTTACAGTAGATTTTTGATTTTTTTTTTTTTTTAATGACTGATGTAGATATGATTATCATATATATTATTATTGTATTGAGAAATTCAGTAAATTGCGTCCCTTTATTGTAACACCACCTTTAAAATCAGTAAAAGAACAGATATGCCATATCATGATGTGATATCCCAAGCCCAAGACAGCATTTGGTCTTATATCACAATATTGATATACAGTAATATTGATTAGGGGTGGCAATTACTGTGTAACTGGTCACTCTGTCATGATATTTTACCCACAATCTTGATGGAATCACAAAATAGGTGATTCTGTGATACATGGTAAGATAGTGAGCTGTGATACAACACAATATCTGCAACTAGGGAAGGAAAAAAAGGCAAAATAATTTTCCAATTCACAGGAATATCAATACTTGACCCAAATGTATTGGTAATGTCAGAATCAGAAATAATTTATAGATTCCTCAGGGGAAATTGGGTAATTTATCACAAGAGGAAGTATGGTGGTATGCTGCACTATTGATTTATTGTCCCACCTCTAGTATTGATTTATTGCCCAGCCCTACTTAAAACATATGGGTGGTGTTGGAAGAGTGGGGTTCACCAGTACAGTTTGATTTAGCTGGGTTGGGATCAAATGCTGCCATGATTCACAATGTATTTTTTTTTTTTTCTGTATTTGTATTTGCGAACCGCTGATGTAAATAATCCAGCTTCCTTAAAATGAATCAGGTTTTATTTTCAGTTATTGCTATGTTGGTCTTTTTGCAAGACTCGGGAAGTTGCACAGATTTGATTGTAAACATGCTAAAGCTTAAGTTCGGCATCATATATTCATTTAAGTGTTCACATTTTGGCTGTGTTTGTTGTTGACTGCATAATATTTGTGAGACCACATTTCGGACACGCATAACGTGTAACATTTGACAGTAGATTACCACTTTGTGTTTACAACTCCTAAAATGAAGAGATGCCTAACAGTATTTATGGCTCATACAGGAAGTTGAAGTTTATGCAGCACCAACCATTTTTACTGTTTCAGGTGATTTTATTTGAGTAGATATTGGATCATGAAACTTGGAGGCTGCTAATATTATTTTACATGAAAAAAATAATATTAAGATGATCAACTATTCATGATAATTTTGAACATTTGAATTGCTAGGCTAATTGGTTTCTCCAGGAAACAGCCAAAGATCTTGCAATTTGTGTGATAGGCCAATTATTTCCTTAACTGGTGAAATTAAGAGGAGTGGGTCTGATTGTTTTCAAATTATTATCAATCACCACTGTTCTGGAAATAATACTAATTCCTCAAGCTCTAGGTTACGTGGCAGCAGTATGTGGTCCCAGCCATTTTGTCGTAAGCAGCTAAGATGAATTGCAGTAACCTTATCTAGGTTGCCAATTCTGAAATGTCATTTTGATCTCAAGAAAGGATCTTTTGGGGAAATGGAAGTGACTGAGCAGTAAAATCATTAGTGCACTGACTCCTTAGAAGCTGATGTTACTACCGGAAGGTTTTTGAAAGTGATATTTCCAGAAGTAACAGTAAGCTGAAATAGACTGTGATGGTGGGAGGAGCGGAAGAGACATTTTAAAAACCTCCAAAGTGCACTCCTGTCATCTGACATGAATGTAAATGAGTATTCATGAAAGATAGAGAGTTCATTTTTCGAAAGATACCAGACGTTCTGCTTGGACTGATTTCACGTTTATGAAAAGCATTTTAAACCTGGGAGTTGTAGAAACACCATTTTCCATGGCTTTTCTACAGTCCACTTGATATATTGTGTCTCTCTGGTAACAATATCAAATGTCGTGACTGATGTTGCTTTTTCTCTTGTGATAGCTTTACAAACACGTGGTTCAGATTGTCGAAAAGTTCATCAAGAAGGTATGTAACATTGGACCTTTTGCCATGTATTACACTACACTTGTGTAAGTTCAACATGCAGGTAACAAATACAGTGTATCAGGACATAATGTGAATAAATTGCAATTTTTTGAAATTTTTCTCATTTATCAGTGCAAGCCAGAATTAAAAGTCCCTGGTCTGTACGTGGTGGACTCCATTGTGCGTCAGTCACGGCATCAGTTTGGTGTTGACAAGGATGTGTTTGGGCCCAGATTCTTGAAGAACTTCACAGATACCTTCCAGAATCTTTACCGCTGTCCTGAGGATGATAAGGTACTCAGCGTGTGTGCTGTTGATCTTAAGTTGTAGGGTAACTGAACAGTGATAAGAAATGTCTCAGCTGTGGTATTGCATCCTTTCAGAGCAAAATCGTGCGTGTTCTGAACCTGTGGCAGAAGAATGGTGTGTTTGACATGGACATCATTCAGCCTCTGTTGGATATGAGCTCTGGGTCCTTCGTGCCTGCCCCTGCACTGGAAGGTAAAGAAAGAAAAAAATTACTTCCACAATGCATAGAAAATCCAAACGTAATTTTTCATAATAGATGCAGGGCCTGAAACTAGTAGCTGAGCACCTGACAAAAGTCCAAATTACCAGAAAAACTGTTGTATATTTTGAGTATTCTCTTCAACAGACTACACATGTATGTTCATGCATTTTCAGCAGTCATGTAATATAAGACTTCGGTTCCCACAAATCCTGGCTTTTGTCAGTCTACTCAGATTGGACATGTTTGCTCTCAGCTTTCATCACCAGTCGAAACACCAGAGTATTATCGAACAGAAACCTAAAGTTATATCGTTAACTTGTAAGCTTTTGTGAAAATTGTCGGAAGAATTATCTATTGCTAGTCAGCTATCCAGAAAAATGTAGTGTCAGATCTTGGGGCTAAAGAAGCCTGTCGCAAAGGAGGAAGACAATATAATGAGGTTAAGAAAAGAAACTCTTTTAATGAAGACAAGAGAAGTGGAAATGTGGTGATCATGTAAAGTGTTGCAACTGGCTAGTATTTGAATCTGAAGAGCAAATTATGTTCTGTGCTCATAGCTATCTGTATGCCCCCCAAAAGTCATGAACAAATTCTTTTGCAACTGGCGCAATAAGCTTAAACTCAGGAGGCAGTCAGAGACCCCAGAGTGTCATTATGTCATCAGCACAGTCTGGTTTAGATGTTTGTTTTCTTATTGTGAGAAAAAAATCTATTGTCTGGTAAAATGTCCAAGTGACAGGTAATTTTTTAAAGATTTTTATCCTCTACAAGACACAGTGGCTGGTTCAACAAAAAGTTGTATTCAGACCCTGTCAATCAAAGGTTTTGGATTCTGTGCAAGTTGAGAAAAAACAAAAATGTTGCACTAAGACAAATAGAGACAGAAAAGAGACATGTGATACCACGACACCTCACTGAAGAGCTGAAGTAAAGTTCCAATATGTCCAGCCTCAGCTGTTGTTTTTCTGCAAAGTACCGCTGTTCATCTGTCTTATTCTCTCACATTATAATGCACATGCAAATACCTTATTTTAAGACATTTTTCTTTTTCCAAACAGGTTCCGCTGCACACCAGCCAGAGTCACAACCTCCTGTCACTAGTGCCTCAGTTGTGGCTGCTGTGCCTCAGTTGCCAAATCCTGATGCCTTAGCTGCTGTGGCACAGCTGTTTAATTCCTCACAGGGTCAGGAGGTACGCCAGAAACCCATTAAAACACTCCATCTGCTATACCAGTTGTCATTTTAAACATTTAGTAAGGACCTAAAAATAAATAGATTGATAGGTAGATACATAGATAAATAAAAAGGTCCTACCTGGAATGACCCTTCTCTGTCCCACCACTAGCTGCAGAAGATGCTCCAGAGCTTCCAGCAGGGCGATAAGAGCCTGGCAGCCACCACCGCAAACAACATACCAACCCATCTGCAGGTGCCCCAGCTCAACCCTTACGGCGCACACACAGAGCAAAAAAGCTCATTAGCTAAGGTAATGGTGTTCCCCAACAGTTGATGATATACCAATGTTCTTTTATTTCTCTGTTGACATATGTTCATAATTTCTTCAACTTTTCAGCAACTCCTCGACCGTTTTGACTATGATGATGAACCAGAGGATGGGAAGAATAAAGATGGCAGTGGCCCGTCTCTGTGAGTTCATTAAAAATGCATTCAGTTCCTGTTCACAACAGAACTTGCATGGCTGCATAGATTTAAAAATCAATGGGCATTGTTGGTTGATGACCATCATATCTCCTTTTGAATCACTTGCTGTTATTGAAGTGTAACATAAATGAATAAGGATATGTGTTTAAGTTAAGGTTATGAATTAAACAATGGCCCTTACCTACAGCAGTGACAGTGCTGTGACAGTGACAGCAGTGTGTTCAGTGGTAACTAATGGAGAACAGGACAGTGTTCAGTTACTGTTACCTTAACAGTTGAAGTTGAATTGTTGAAGTTTCACTTTTGTTTTCAATGCTGAGAGCTGATTTGTCTGTTTGTTTGAAAAGGATACACACGCCCTAGGTGCAGCAATAGATTAATTTAGATTTGTTTAGATTAGTTCTTCACCTCTATACATTTACAAGCTGGTGAGACTATGATGTGCTGCCACAGGAGTATACAGTGGGAAATGGGAAATCCTACAGACCTTGAAAATTTTTCACTGGTGATGGATTCAGCTCATTGCTGATTGTTGATTTATATTTTTTATATTATGTCATATATTATGCATTTTTATATTAAATGCAGCTTTAACAGCCATATCACAGTAGCATTTGTTCATTTCACTTGGTGCACTAATCAATCAGTCATCGATCATATTCAGTTGGATTAGGACAGCAGTGTGTCATAAAAACTCTGACAGTTTGTAACAGTCACAACAGTTATGCCATAGATATGATGGCCATCTGGCTTCGGCAGTTCATTCCTGACATTGTTTTTCAATTCCACATCCTGTGTTAATAGATTCAAATCTGTTCAATATGTTGGACAGCAGGCAAAGCCTATGCTGCCACAGTGAAAAACTCTGAATGTCCTGCTAGTGTAAATGCCCCACAAAATCTGGTTGGTGCATCCCTGCCTTTAGCTCTTTATCACCAGTTGTGGCAGTTTGAATTGTCGCTGTTATCGTTTGTTATTTTCTTTCATGTTGAGTCTCAGTATCCATGTACGTTTTTATCATTTCAGAGAAAATACATATAACCAGTTTCCCATTCAGATGCCCAACATGGAGAATGTCCATCATGTTCATCCACATATGATGGGAGACCCTGGTATTAACGAGGTATGTAATTTCAGACATCCTCATCACAGTGTCACACTCAACCTAATTTCTCACACCTATGTAATGTAACAAAGTGAAGGACAGGGTTGTTAACAAATTATGTTCTATCTCTATTTGCACATTTCATTTTTCAGTGCAGATCCAAAATAATAGTATTAAAAAAGATTCATAGTAAATCAGTCAACTTGACTTGTGAATGCTTCCATATATAATGTGTTGGTCCTGTAAGGGATTCTGAGGTTCTGAGCATTAACCTAAATGTTTGGAACATATGTTCTGCCACTGCGTTTGCTGCGTTCAACTGCCATGATGTTGTCTGGTGTCATGGAATCAGATACCAACCAATAGTTTCCTTTCATCAAATTTATTTTGATAGTCCTCTTCTATGTAAAGAATTAAACAGCTGTTCCAAAGAGACTTGAAAGAGAGAATGAGACTTGGTGATATCTGTGGCCCCCTGGAACCAGAAAAAGAAGAGGCCCCTAGAATAGGCACTTATAAATTTATACCTAAACAAAGTGGGCTGTTCCGTACAGTAGCGAGTTCTTGTTGATGGGATACAGAAAAGATGAAACCAGGGGAACACAATGAATGATCCGCAGGGGTTCTTGGTGGGAAATTCAAATGATAACAAATGAAGGTGGGGTAGTGGGGGAAGATGGGTAGAGAAAAAGAAGGGGAGGGGAGGTGAAGAATGATTTCCTCCTCTGTGCTGGTTTTAACTTGTGCCTGTGGCTGTGTCTTTGCTCCTCAGCATGGTGGAGGACTAAGTCACGGTGAGCCTCAGATGATGCCAGATGGATACCCGTCTATTAATGACACATATTCACGATCACGGGTAAAGACCAAAATCTGTTCGTTTAGTTTATTAACCATTTCATGTGAGAGGTCTGACCACATCCTCCCCCATTTCGCTGTTGTTTGTGTGATTATAAAATAAATGCTCGTCTTCAGCTTATATAAGATTTATGTGGCTAAAATTCCCTATGAAAAGCTAAGCTACAACACCTTGGATTGGTCTTTGAATGTCGCCTTCAGCTTTTCTTATTAGTGTACTAAAGCATAATCTAGCATAATCTAGTTGCTTTTTAAGAAATATTGTAGCATCCTTATCAGGGAAAAAATGCCAAATTTATGTAACTTCTTTTAATTAGAGCTTTCAGCTCTTAGTTTGTTGATTTTTGTATATTGACTAGCCTCATGCAGTGTACATACAGTCAAATAGTTTCTTTCTCATCATTTTCTTTGTAGGGAAGTTCAAGAGAAGATTCATCCATGAGGAGGGACAGCCGGCACAGAGCCCATGGCAGGAGATCCAGATCTGGCTCCAGGTAAGAGACTACGCTTATGGCAGATGCAATATTGTGTGTCTCAGTTACACAGTAAAAGTGATATGGCCATATAGTTAGTATGGTTTAGTGTCTTTATCGTTTTGTTTTTTAACTGTGGCCCTTGATGGCCAATTATTTATGTCTGTGTTCTGTGTCTTTAAATTTGAAAATTCCTATGCAATGTTGTGGGTTTTCAAATGCAGTTGCCCCTCTGGGCCTGCAGGTGGCCCTAGAGGGAAGGTAATGGGCCAAATTGCCAGTTTTCATCCTCCAGCCAACATGAATGTTGTTGTTGTTTTCAGCTGTTTTGACAACAGCCACCACTGTTACAATATTTTGGCCTCCCAGTGGTGGTAGAAGAAAGGTCATGGTGTGACCAAAGCTGCTAAGTATCATCATTTAGCCAACAGGAGTGTAACCAGATTTCATTGCGAGGCAAAAACGTCTGAGACTTTAGTGTGAAATAGATAAAATTTTGCCTGCTGGTGGCGATAGAGAAGTCACAGGTTCACAAAATTAGAAGCTTTTATACTTTAGGCAACATGAATGGCGTCACCAAATTTATGGCGGTCCACCAAACAGACTTGGAGATATGCCTTTCTTTCTCTTTCTGCTTTCCAACAAAAAAATGAACAAGCAAGCCATTACAAGAACGGTCTTCTGAGTGCATTTTGCCTTTGTATTCAAAGTATGAAAAGCAAGCAAAGGAAGTTAGAAACTGGAACCGGCGTGCCTTTTTCATTTGCATTTACAGACAATCCTTATAAAATGTGGGGAAGCCCTGGTCTCAAATGTGTCATGCACTGATGGAAAGAAGGGAAGACATAACTTAGCCAAAGCCTGTTTTACCGCTGCTGTGAAGAATTATGCCATTGTTTCAGAGGATTAGAGATTCATAATTAAATATGATAATCAGCTCCAGGAGCCTAAGCAACCTGAATGATAAACAGCACACAATGAGAAAGCACAGGCAGACAGAGCATCAGACCATTCATGTATGGCAGCTGTTGATACAGTCAGTTGCTGCATTTGCTGTAGGGTCACTGCTGCAGACCTCTGGAATGCAGACTTACAGTGGTCTTTTTCCAATCAACAAAAAGTGAGTGAGTGAATAACCATTTTGGTAATATATGCCCTATTCAACCGCACACTGAATGTCTTTCAGGTCTCCCAGGAGGAGAAGATCAAGATCTTCATCTCGCTCAAGGAGGCCACGACATCGACGCTCTCGGTCTAGAGAGCGGCGCTGGAGATCCCGCTCTCGTTCTCAGGACAGGAATGAAAGAGAAAAAGAGCGAGAGCGCAGACAGAAGGGTCTTCCCAGCATCAAGAGCCAGACACTCAGCAGTATGTACAGTACATATACATGTACATATATTCTTAGGAATGTCTAATGTGATGATTTTTTACATACTGGTACAGTGACTTGTACAGCGACTACTGCATGTAAAGCACAACTGGGTTATCTACACAACTTGCCAAGCAGGCATGAGAAAAAAATGACAGTCACTTTGGCCCATGTATGATCATTAAAATGTTCTGTTTTTAGATCATCATGCTTGGCCTCCACATTTGGTATAAGAATAGGGTTGGACAATAGGACAAATATATCAGTAATGAGCTGTACTCATCACTGGTGGTTTTAATTTATTTTTTATTTTTTGCCATATTGAAAGGTCTTCAAGGTTCAATATTCAGTTAACGTGTGTGGGGGAAATATCAGAATATTGTCCTGTTGAATCTTAGTTTCCACTGGACACACTGCTGTCACTGCAGATAAAGGCTGATTGATGCTGGTTGATAGGAAAATGTTGACATAATGCCCAGCCTTGTCTCATTATTCATTTATTTTACCTACTGTCTTTTTCTAATTGCTTGTTGCTGACTGTATGCATGTTCAAGGATCAATATAAACTATTGGGTAGCTTTGGTGCACCGAAGTGCCGAATATAACAAGTTGATTCAAATCCCCTGGCAGAACCAGTATTCAGAAATAGAAAATCTGATTGGATATTGTAATTCCCTTTTCTCTGTCATTTGCACAACAGTAACCACTTGTGAAACCAGTTTCCTCAAATTATATTGTCTACTATTTACATCCTCTTGTTATTTGTCAATAAATCCGGCATATAGTCAGTAACATATTTTTTTGGTCCACACTGTGGCTGTTTTGTGTTTTGTGCAGTTTTGTGCATGGACAAGAATGCTTTATCAATCAAGCACATTCATTATTAGTCTGCAAAAGAATTTGCACATCTGCCAACAGCACATCAGAGGATAAACATGATGGTGTAGTTGTCCTAAGTGATGGCTGTCAGCAGCAGTCAGTTAAAAGTCCTGCTGCCTGAACAGGCTTTAACTGGTAGTTTTCCTAACTTTAGTCAATCTTATCATATCTTAGTATTAGTCCATCTCTCTAAAGAAATCTGCTTTCTTCATCATAGCAAAATTTTGCCACATTTTCTAACATGAGTACTCAATCAAAAACTAATTAACATAGCCAATAACTACTATTGTAACTAGATCACTGCACATTTTAATTCATACACCTTAAATGTAGAAGTAAATTTGACAGGAAAGGCTTATTGAGAACAGAATATAGTTCAGAGTCCACTGTACCCCCAACAATATGCTTAATAATAAGACAATAAGCTCAAAAAACAGAGCTTTAATTTCTCCCACTCTCCAAGACGTTGCTGATTTCATTGTGCTTGTAGTTTGCAGCACTACATTGTGGGTAGGACAACTAGACAAGAGAACACAGCAGTCCGATGTGATGTCCCTTCTGGAAGAGTTTGGTCAGATCGAGTCCATCAATGTAAGTTCAGACAGAAATTCCTCAGCAAATCAAAGAAACTCAGAAGCCTATATAATCCTGAGCTAACATTGTCCCTCATTTTGCTGCCGTCTTTGACTCTCTCTCTCTCTCTCTCTCTCTCTAGATGATTCCTCCAAGGGGTTGTGCCTATATTGTCATGGTTCACAGACAAGATGCCAACACAGCCTTGCACAAACTCAGTAGTGGGTCATTTAAAGTCAATCAGAAACCCATCAAGGTACATCTCTTTATGATGTTTTTTTTCCATTTCCAGTTGTATTGTGGATGTGCAGACCTTGTTTTGCATGGTGATTTTTGAACTTCATGATTATAGGAAATGTCATTCTTGCCTAGATTGCTTGGGCTTTGAACAAAGGTATAAAGCCAGCACACAAAAAGTTCTGGGACGTGGAGCGGGGAGTTACCTACATTCCCTGGAGCAAAGTCAAAGTAGAAGAGCTGGTGAGCTATCGGGAAGGGGGAATGCTGGATCCGGATACGCTAAATCCAGGTAAATACTCAACTGTTCTTCATTTCACCTGAATGCTTAGAGGGGGATTCAATTAATATAGCTTAGTGGTTAATGCTTTCCTCATCCTGTGATTCTACTTTTCTTTGTGCACAGAATGGAATGATGCTAAGGACCTTAATAAGCCGGCGGGTGTAAATGGAGCCTTGGAAAATGTTCCAGCAGATGGATCAGCCATTGCTCAAATTCAGGTAATATTGATACAGTTTTACATAAAACTCCTCTTTTAATAGTCTGTGTGAGATTGCTGGTGTTGTGTTGGCTCAATAGCCTTACTGACTAAACTTTCTTTTGGAGGCTACAAGGAGAGTAATTGTTGCCTATGAGTAGTTGAGCTTATCCTCAAATAAATAAATAAAACAAGGACTGAACTCTTCTTTATCTGGTCTTCAAAATCAAGTCACATTCAATGTTTTTGGAGGTGTAAACTCACAAAAATGAGCGAAACACACGACAGAGTCTTCAAAAATACAAAAAAAAATACAGTAAATCAGAAATACATGCTTACAAAGTCAAGGTATGCACAGTGTCGTCCTAACTCTCACACCTTTTAGCAAGGACGTAACTGGTGAGGCAGCAGATGTTCTTGGTGAATTCAACTTAATTAGCTTGGTCCATGTCACTGCTATCATGACCCTCTTTCCATGTGGGCTTAATGTGGCTCACACCAGGTTAATGGGAGACAGGCTCCTGACCTAGAGGCCATGCTACATATTTACAGCTTGCAAATGGCATTTACTTGAACGTCTGTCAAAAAAAAAAAAAATCAATAAAAGGTTGATATTATGTCCATTGTTGTCTAGTTTTAATAATTTATCCGATGTATAAAAGCAGGAAACGCACACCCAGATTGGTGCGGTGCCGGCCAGGGAAAAACACAAGAACCAGTGTTTTGGCAGGCTCTCGAAACATCGGTTCAACAAATAACATTGCGTTGGAGCTACGGGTCTGTGGCCTGCTCTTTGCTTCTAATAATTTATTTGTCCATGAGGTTCCTCTCATCACACGTCTAGGTGGCCATTTTTCTGTTGTCACAAGCAAATTCCCAAAACGTTTGTGCATCCCTTCTAGGATATCAGTCAAAGCGTGTGTTGTGCAGATTTCACATATTTCATATTTGAAATTAGGACTATTACATGACAAGACATTTTTCCACTTTCCTCTGTTTGATGAAAATTTGATGAAAAGAAATTTGCCAAGTAATACAATATTTTCATTTCGTCACTTGGTATTGAACTTCTTTTTTGGCTACTTTTTTTGGATGGCTTGAAGTTACCCAATAATTACGTTCACCCAACTCGGTGAATTCCAGTGTACCACAATTATTCGAATAAGTTCCCCTGATGATAGGTAGTATGATTTTGATAACTTCTCCTTAAATTCCTCCCTCTGCTTTGCAAGCGTATTTGCCATATTTGCAACGCCAGTCAGTTTTTCATTGTGCAGTCAAAATTATTCCAATAAAGTGGGAATTAAACACGGTGTGCATGTGGTATGTAAAGAGGGATGCCTTGTTTTGTTCATCCTTTATCATTTTCAGTAGCATTTTTATATGAAATGCTTGCTTTCACATTACTGACATTCTTATTAACCAGGTGTCAGGACTTGAAGGACAAAAAACATAGTTTTCTATGAATGAAACCACTTTGTGTTGAAGAGCATCTGCTCAGCAGCCCCAAACTCATGTGAATCGATAAGGACTTGCCAAAAGCTGAGGGGTGACGCCAGTTAGCAGCAAACAAAAATAGTATTTGTGTCTTTTCAAGCCATAATTCTCCAGGAATGGGTAGAGTACAACATAATTGTACTGGAGTAAGAGTACAGTTACTCATCCAAAAATACTTCAGTATGAGTAAAGGTTACCCTGTAAGAAAACTACTCAAGTAAGATTAATAAAATATTCAGTAAAAAAAAAAAAAAAAGTTTGAGTAGTGAGTAGTTACATTTTTAGTTTGGTCTCTTTTCACGCCATGTGATTAAAATAAAGAACTCGGATTCAAAAAGTAATTTAACTGCTTTTTTATTTGTTGTACAGACTATTGACTGACCAACAAGCCTCCAGTCAACAGGATACATAACAGAGATTGGCGTACATTTCAAAAACTTACACATTAAAATTGATGAAATACTACTAATAATAAATTAATAATGCACAACTACTAAAATGTACCCAATTCCAACACTACTGTGTTTGGATTTTTTTTTTTAACAGTTAAAATTGAGTTTTATTTTCACACAAAGGGCCCCTCATATGCCTCTGTTGTTAGCCGTCAGTACTTGGGGTGTGGGAAATCGATTCATGCAAGAACTGAGATTCTTATCTTCTGCGATTTGAATATATTCACAAATTCCAAAAACCGTTAAATTAATCTTTTCCCGTCACGCTATGGCTTCAGTACTCTTACAGCTAAATACACTACAGGCAGCTCTGCCGCAGTCCCACAGTGCATCACAGTGTGGTCTCTGTCCAGGGCAGAGCATTGCTAGACAACTCTGAACAGGTGAAGAAAATAACTCTGTCCATTGTCTGTTTCATTGCATGACTGAATCATGATTAATCAGAGAATCTAGATTAAATCAAATGATGACCCAAGAACTGTGATTAAATTGTGAGAGCACTGGTGATTCCCACCCCTAGTCAGTACTGATGCTTGAGTTAACTGGCTTCGTATAGCCAGACACAAGCACAATAAAAGCAGCACAATAAAATTGTGTCAAAAAGGTCACTGACTGCAGTGCGACCTTCTTCTTTAATCACTGGCTCTGCTGTGCTGACTGCACAGCTGCAGAAAGAGACGTGGCTGCCAGCTCACCGCGTGAAAATCACCTTTCTCTTAGACCAACATCAAGGGAGAAACAAATGAAACACAACATGTTTGGTCGACTATAACAAGGAAAAGAGTCATTACTGGTTAAAAAAATACTTGAATAAGTAGTAAGTACATCCTTATAACATGTTACACACCTACCCCTGTAATTCTCAATATCTAATGTTAAAGAATCAGAGCAAATCAGCTGTGTTAAAATAAGAATGCAGAATTGAAAAACAACAAGCTTGTCACAAAGCTGACAAAGCGACTGAGCTAAAGATACATTTACAGGATATGCTTCAGTTAGTGTTTAAGAGCAGCTAACTTAAGCACCTTGCTTTGAAGAAAGGTTGCTTACATGCCTTGAGCTCGTCACTATTGATTGACAGCTGGTGGGACTTTGCGTCACATTTGGAGGAAGAGTTTCAGAGTGGGAGACAAGGTAAGCCTACAGCATCGCGAGCAGCCAAACCAAACCAGCCTCCTCATTATGGAATCAGCACTGCAGATGTGCACTTTTCCAGTGTCTGATTATTGGTAAGGGAATAGGGCCATACCAACAATATGTCAGACAATGCCAATACCTGTGTGTCATTGTTTATGTTGAGGTGAATGGCAACTTCCAGCGTGCACAAAGGAGGAAAGCAGTTTCATGTCTGTACTGATGTAGAGTGCAGTGTGGCTGTATGATCTTTCATGAATGTCTCCTGTTTTCACTCTCACTCTGTGAATACCTTTGTAGTGAGGGAAAGGAAAAGACAGGCTGGTATTTGAAAAAGATTTTCTTGAAATTGCAGTATTCATTGTTCCTCGCACTTAGGAGAATTCCTTTTCGCGCCCAAGACAAAAACACACAAGGCAAATCCATTTTCATAGTTTCCTGAGCCTTTTAAGCTTTTGAAGGAAAAGAGTGACATTATCATTTCATGTCTGGAAATTACCTGCAGAATCATTTGAAAGTCATTTTAGATTCACTGTCGACACCTTTTGTGATTTTAAAACTACATGTAACATCACCAAATGCCAAGGGACAAATTAGGGTTGCTCTGACGTGCACTAGCTCAGTCACGATGGAACTGTTAATGGCATGTGTGAAACATGCATGAATAGGTCCATCAATGCTGGATTTGTGAACAAATGTGCTCTTAATTTTTACCATAATGCAATTGTTCCAGTGTCAGGGTCAGCAAGAGGCAAGTTTAGGTCTAGCTCTGGTCCAGGGTGTTAGTTGCAGTGACTAGCCCATTAGCCTAGCCTGCAGCAACGCCCTGTAAAAGACACTCACTGTGTTTACGTGCACACAAGAAACCACATTATGGTGAGTATCCAGGGTAAGGCAGGATATCTGACAACTCGGAAAAAAAAAATTCCCCATGCTACGAATAATTAGGTCCCTCCACCCCCATATTCTGCACACTGTTACTGCATGTGACCGCGGTGCTGCGGCCCACTCGCAGCGGACAGCCGGCCTCGTGTTGCGGACACTTCCTTGAGCGGGTGGTCGGAGATGTGTTAGCTTGTTGAAGAGCCGGAAATATTTTCAATTGTGTTCCATCAAGACCTGTATAGTGTGTACTTGTTGCCTTTCTCTGCACATGTGCACACGTCAATAATCGGCCCAGTAATCGAAGTGACTGGCTGAGATATTGTCAGTTTTGATAAAGCCTCTAAATGTAGCTGCCATACTTGGATGTTTCCTCCCAGTGACATGATAGTATGATGGAAAACAGCATTATGGGAAACATTAAAGGCATTTCAGTGGAATACCATTTTGAAGCCATTAAATTAATTTTAATATAAGGAGTGGAGAAACTTCGTTGCTGCTCTTCACGGCAGAAGGTATTATGCGTAGTGAGTAAGTAAATAATATAAAGAGCAGTGTTTATAATAATTTCAAACCACATTCATCATCAGCATGACAAAGCAGAAGTCAGCAGACAGCCTTGGTGCCCCTACTAGCAACAGCAGAGGAAGGTGTAGTTATGCTTGTTCTGTCCTCTGTAATCCACACAGGACTTCCTCTTGTGTGCCAGTATGATTTCAGTAAGCAGAGTTAGCTGTCTACTGTTTGTAATTTTTATAAAACGGCTATCGAATACAAAATCATTGGTGCTACACTATGTGTCACATTGTCTACCATTCAGTCTAATCATCAAATCTTCAGCTTACTCTGCAATGATCAAATGGCCTTTTTAGGTTTGTTTTCTCAACCAGTGTGTGTGTGTTGTAGCTCTGGCAAACCTTGAATTTCTACTGCACTTTCTCCCATTTTTCTTTGGATGAAATAGCTTAAACAGATCCCAGTTCAGGTTTTAGTTCTCATCATGAGTTTCTTAATTTTTGTGCATATTTGCAGACATAGCCACATCAAAGATTTATTTAAGCTATAATGTGCCGACATAATATTAGTCTAACAGTCTTATATTAGACACCAAGTATTCACTTTGCCTTAAATGAAAATTCCTTAAATTTCTTACATTTTCGCTGGTTTGCTTGTTTATTTAGACCCCCACTAACTACAGCAAGAGCAACAGCATTAATAAACAGTGCAATATTTTGCAGGAAACAAAACATAACATTCAGCCCATACAGACATTTATATCCATGTGCTCACACACTTCTGTTAAAAAAAAAAAAAAAACCTTACACATCTTGCTTAATGTATATAATTCATCTTAATTACAGCAGGTCTGCCTAAATACCATTAGTTCAACTAAGGACTTGGGGACAAATATTTTGCTTCTTTCTGTCTGTTTTCAAAGTGCTAGAAACCACAGAATCCTGCAACATCTTAACAGAAGAAACAATTTCACAGAACCCCAGGAACTCAAAAGTATTATTATTCTTATTTATTCCCTGTCAAAGAGGATTATGATGGAATAGAGCCAGTCTCCTTGGACTTTACCCTCTTGGGTCAGTTTTGCATATACTCGCATGACAATTCATCCCCTCTCATTACCTGTGGAGACTGGAGCATGCACATGAACATTGAACCCATTGTGGCGTCTGCATTGTGTGGATAGTGTTGTTCCAGCAGTAAGGACGGATGGACGTCACAACATGGCTGTTGTCATGTGAACTAGTTGTGTTGAACTCTACAACGCTCAGTGGTTTGAATCCTTTTGGATGAGCTCAAAAATGTAGGGGAGCCAAGCAAACAAAACACGCAACTTTGTTTTTTTTATTTATTTGTTCCTGAAAATTTGATATTTTGTAGATGAAGGGTTTTCATGTGACAGGAGCATTTGTTCTTGTCCAGTAGGCATTCTCTGTTCAAAAGACAAAATGGTTGGGCAAAAGTTTAGAAATGGTCCAAGAGGTTAGATAACTTTTTCAACCCATAATGTTATCCTTAGATTAAACAGGAAAGCCACCAGTTTAGGAAAATGACATCTCACATGAAGACAACAGAAGTTTGATAGGGGAAATCAATCGTTTAGATCGGACGTGACACAATCAAAGCAGCTCTTAATTTTAATAGGTAGCACTTTACAATAAGAGTACAACAGTTAACATTAGTTAATGCTGTAATGAACATTAAGTAACAGGTAATGAACATTAAGTAACAGGTAATGAACATTAAGTAACAGTTAACTGACATTAACTAATGTGTCTAAGAACCATTTACTAATGCTGTTCATGCTAAGGTATTAATTTATATGTTATTTAAGGGTTATTGTAGATATTATTAACATTAACAAATGCCATAATAATCATTACAGTACAACTAACAGTTAATTAACCATTACAGCATCAACTAACGTTAATTGTTGTACTGTTATTGTAAAGAGTTACCATTTACTTTTTTTTTTTTTTAAATAGTTTTTTTTCCTAGAGCCAAAGTTTAAAATCAAAGTTTTCATCACTACTTCGGTGCCACATAGTTTCAGGGCCCGCTCAGAGATAAGGTTAAGGTAGGAGTAAAGGTAACACAAAAGATTTTCATGAAGAATTTCTAATAAACTAATAAACTTTTTTATTAGTTATCAATATGCTGTATAGTAGCTTGAATGTCTGTCATTTGATTAAGGAGAGTTCAGAGACCATATGAGGCAAAATGTTTGTTCACACATGTTTTTGTGAAGCTGCATTCACTAAGATTGTAATGCACACTGCGTGAACTGGCCTGTCTGCTGGACCTGGTCACGGTCCTGTGCAGTGTCAGAGTCTCAGTGAATAAAGCTTTAACGATTGAAAGGTCCAACATTTGACTTTCTCTTAGGAATTTAGCTCCGTTCTCTGTGTGTCATGTGCAGCATTAACAGCCCACCTAAATCCAGCTTTTGTAGTGTGTTCCAGTGTCTCGGTGTCCTCTTTGAAAAGAACAGGCTATGTGTGCAGTTACTTTATGCTAACGAACCGCTGCCCTGATTGGCCGCCTCATCGGAGGGTTGGACCTTCGAGACCCACAGGAACAGCTAGAAATTTGGATGTGGTGAGTGAGTGGGAGTGGTTATTCAACCTGGGTTTTCAGATGCACATTGTCAGCCCTGAGTGATGCCACCCGGGCTCCAACTCAACATGACATGGAGAATCACAGGATTTTCAAATAAGGAAACAGGCAGAACAGGAAGAGAATCAGATTTCACATTTTTTGTTGTAGATACAGAAACAAACAAAATGCTTACACATGGAAGGGCGAGGGAAACAGTTTTGTATGGCACTTTGAAAATGAATTCAAAATTAGGCTATATGTCTCTTGTAATTAGCATACTAATCAAATATGTTTTATTTCTAAGGACAGCCCAGTCAATATTTGTGAGTATGACCTCTCTGCATGGTAGAAATAAGTAGAGGGAGAATTTCACAACACCCGGTAACATTAAGTGGTAGAGATGGAAGCTGCTTTTAAGAGACATAATTGATAAAGATGCTTAAACATTTTAAAGCCCTAAACATCTCATCACCTAGAGTCTTGACTTTCTGATGCTTTCTTTTTCATAATTTGATTGGGCTGACGTAGCCCACAGAATTAACTAACAGATTAACTGATTAGTTTATAAAAACTGAGCTTTATCCTTTCAGTCGTTTCCATGTGAAGTGACATTACAAGGAAGAGGGAAATGTCATAAACTTCAGTTATTTCCTTTATTACGACTGTGGTGTAGCTCCATGTGTGAAGAACATCTGACTGCCATGAGGCCTCACAAAGGTGAGTGTTTATCGAAATTATGACATTTGGATATTTGAATTCTCACTCAGAAGGTGATGCAAAGCCGGTGCACAATGAGATGGACCTGACTATGACCTGAATCTGTTCAGGTCTACATCCTTGCTCTCAGGATAATGTGAACTGTCAGGGCCCCGGGCCGATTTCTCTTAGAGCTGCCTCATCAAGCTCTTCCTCTATATTGTGTAAGTGGTGGGTATAAAGAGAGAGGAGAGAACAAAGAACCCTTGGAAGTATTTTCATGCCTAATGGCAAAATGAAGTTGACGAGTGAAAACACTGAGTTGATAACCATCAGAGAAAAGGGTCCTGATCAAAGATCCGGTGCCCGGCTCCCAGCCACGTGGGCTTTCCTCAGTGGAATTTACCTGCAGGAAATTGGAGCAGCAGGTATCCTGTATTTTCTGCTGATGGAATGAGACACCAGGGTAAGATGGTACCCCTCTGTTAATGAGCGAGAACTGCATGCAGGCCTACTGCATGAAATGTGAAGTATCATTCCTTTACATTTGCTATTAGGATGTTCGAGTTAAATACCATGAATAACAATAGCCCCCAAGTTTGTTGTAAATAAGAAAAAATGTGTCTTCAACCACACTTTTATGTAGAATTTCGCAGGCGCTGTGTGTTTGACTTGTTGCTGTGCGCTTTCTTCTGCAGATTGGGAAAGTGTATCACTAGATCTTTACCTCCTGTTTTAACTGTGGCTTAATCATTCATTGAAGCCCAGCATTTTCTTTTACTGTGCTGCACTTAGACGAACCGGGTGCCACTCTTTCCTCTCTATGAAGATATAGCTTAGTCACACCTTTTTATTTATTTATTTATTTTTTTAAAAGAATGACAGGTTAACTATGAATGTTTTTCTTCCCCCTCTCCATGTCTCTTTCCAACACTGAACTTTTCTGGCACTGGCAGAAACCTTGCTATATTCGCAGCAGTGTGAAAAGGCTGTGTAGAGTGATTGATCTTTGATTAATTAGTGATCCCCGTGTTCAGTGACTATTCATCACAGCACATGCAATTAAGACTTGCTACTCTGTTGGAATAGAGATAAGGTGTTTTCCATCAAAGCGGTTATGCAGATATGAGACAGTTTTATTGTAGCTGTTCTGCTTCATTTTAATAGACATAAATGTGTTACTACAACCATTTTTTTCTCGACCTGATTTAATATGATTGATGTTAGAGCAGGCTCCACATTTTGAACAATGGCAGTAATCGTGTGGGTGGGTGGTGGGCATCCTGTGACCTCACCCTCTCACCATCACACATCCATAGACTGTGCCTGCAGTCAGCTTTGACACAGTGGATTAAAAGCAGGAGATAGCAGGATCTCCCCGGAGAGGCAAGATTTCATCCCGACCACCGAGGTCACATGTATTTTCAGCGAGTTGCGAGTTTTAACAGGATGTTCTCAGTGACCTCAGATTAACAATTTTAATGCGATCACAGAGGCAAAAAATGCAGTGCGAACGTGAAGCAAGGTTTTTTTCTGCAGGTTGCAGATTTCCTAGGTTGAATTAACCCTCTGATGCATGAATTATGAAAGCCTGAGTCAAGATTTTTTTCTTATGTGTTTTTACTCTTCTTAGGGCATGAATATTTCTGTGAGTCTCCATACTTCTTTAAGGATGCAGGACTGGTATTACCATGTCATTATACTAGTATTAATATGTTTTCAGCAACAAGAACTGACAGTCTCTGCATAAACCTCAATGTAGGGGAGCAGCAGAGAGCACTCTAACAGCTGATATGCAATTCCGCCATAGAAACCATTGCATTTAGAGAAAATGACTTTTAAACAGCTGTCCACTGTAGTGACCACTGTGGGTTAAAACACCTTTCTTTCCACTAAATACCCAGCAGTCGAGTGAGTTTTCACCACTGTCTCACTATTATTCCACAAAATGTTTCAGGTTCCCATGCGTAAACATGTTTAGGCACACTCAACATGTTTACTGTGGGTTTCCAGTTCTTATTATTACAGACTTGATGTCTTTTCTGAGTTCTTGCAATAGATGTTGAGTGTGAGCAAGCTCTGGCTCATTTGTTTTTTTTTTAATGTAATACTTCAGCCGTGTCAATACTTAACTGTTCTTAATCAGCCTGTACAATATTGAGATGTACACACATACAAATGCAAAGAAGAAGTTGTGTTGAAAACAAGGGGACATATAATATTCACTTGTTCAGACCATATGGACTGTAAAGGTCTCCTCACTTCTCAACCCAACCCACAGCACAGCTCGTACGTGTGTGTGATGTCAGTGGACATATGTGTAAGCAATCCAAGTGTTTCAAAATTGAATCTGACTTCATGAACACACCGTCAAATTTGTGCATCAGCTTCAAGTTTTCAGAATATAGCATCATTCATAACCGTAATCTCAGATCCGAGCAAACGCTTTCTGCAGTGCTTTCCATTAAAGCTTTTATGACAGTTTTGTTCCAGTGTGTGTGTATGTGTGTGTGTCTTCTTGCACACCATATTTCAATTGTATCTGATGTAATACTCTATGCAAATTGTACCAACTCTCTCACACACACCACTGAGTATGAAGAGTGTCTGTGGGCATGATTTGCAGGAATGGGGACAACTGAATTCCCTTCAGCGAAAAAAAAAATTATATATCTGAGTAACCTGTTTAGAGCCCAGTGATGTTCAGGTCAAAAACTGTATTTATTGTACTTTGGGTAAGTAACTCTAAGCTGCTGCATATATTCTTTCCCTCTGCACTCTATTAAAAGGTGGTACACAGGATGGGTTTATGACTTTATGGCTATATGAGTGTCTAGATCCTGAGCTACTGCACCAGTCCAAACTCATTTCCCTTGCACCACAAATCCCGGGGTTATACCGGGTCGTTTCAGTAGTGTCGCTCCACCAGTTTTGCATTCACACAGACTTCCACAAGAAAACAAGTAAGGAATTGCCTCAGTGCTGAACTGATCATGTACATCTTGAGGCTTAATGGCTTTAGGTGGTTGTTTTTGGATTGTGCATTGCCTCAGGGCCGAGGCATTTAGTCACCCGTGCCATCAGCCAGATACACTGCAGGAACACTATGGGAGCGAGTCCATCCAGCTCCTTTGAAATGCATTGTCATGCAGTAGTCGGCAGTTTTTGCTTGACAGGGTCTCTCATAGAATGACGTTAAGAAAATTCTTACTTATAAGTCACAAAGTTTACACCGTGTTACTAAACAGGTAACACTGTAAACTTTGTGACAAATTCATTTGTGCATTTATAATGAATTATATCATTTATGTGTATATAATTTGTCCATATCCTACACTATGCTTAAAATGAGGGCTGCAGTGTCCCCAAAATGTCAAAGATGTGCTGTAGTCAGATGCAAAAGCTGGAAGTCTGCACTATTGCCTCATTTTCATCTTTTAATCAGCAGCGCAAATCTCATGAGTGAGAAGTGAGTGAGGAACCAGTTTCATCATACAGAGCTCGCAATTAAAGTAGGTTTTATTGGAGCGTTTTCACTTCATTAGGTTATTCGCTGCCTGATTGATGAAGGACTCTGTACTGGAACGTTCCCAATAAAACCTCAGCCGTCAGCTTGCAGGCCTCTGCCACACACCTCTCTTTGCAACATTTAGGCATGTAAAATTTACACTATCGCACAAAACTTGATATGATTTCAAGCATTCAACATTTTGATGCATTTAAAATGCAGTGTGCATTAAATACACACTGTTAAATGCACTGTGCCTCAGCTCCAAAAATATCGACAACCTCTGAAACACAATACTGTACACAATGTTGTATCTGCGGTCTGCTGGTCTGATTGAATTCCTGTAGTCTTAGTGGTGTAGCCTTTCAAAAATACTGCTTCACTTATTAAGACTGTGAATTTTGTCCCCATATGTAAGGATTTCAGTTCATTGCGCACAGAAGGTGTTCTTACTATTGAGACTTTAATCTTAATCGGGATGCTGTTGTCCGCCTTTGTCTTCCAGGTGCCACCAGTTCAACAGGCAGCACCCATGGGAGGAGGCCTACCTGGTTTTCCTAGCCCAATTATGCTCTCTCCTACATCCATGCCTCCAAGAGGAGCCCCTTTCATCCCCACAGGGTTTGACCCTACAAAATTTCCACCAGGTGAAAACTTTTTATGAAATGAAATGTATTCCATAGCATCATGCAGAGAGAAAGCATGGCAGAAATTACTTTGATTTGGTTCAAATAAAATGAAAAGACGTATATTGTAATCTTTTCACCACGGTTGTTCTTGGCTTGATGTTGTGACACGTCTGTACTCCTCTCAGCAGGGTTTCCTGGAGCGGGACAGCCTATAGAGGAGTCCGCCACAGACACTAAAGGAAACAGCACACCCTCAGATGCAGGCAGTGACAACCAGCTGGGATCTCCGGGAGCCCCAGTGATGGGCTTGCCAGGCCCAGCGGTCATGCAGGGTCCCAGGCCGGGGATGCCGCCTATGCAGCAACCCCCTGGCATGCAGAACCCTCATCTACCTCCTTTCATCCCACATCCGAACATACCACCCATGCCTCCTCAGATGATAGCGGGGGGACCCATGTTTCCACCAGACAGATTCAGGTTGCCCATGCCCTTCTCTCCCCGCGGCCCTCCTTTCCAGCACCGGCATCCCATGAGACAAGAGGGCATCGACGACAGGGACGGAAGGCATTTCCGAAATGGAAGGCCAGGGTTTGGGTGCCCGCCTTTCCATAGAGGGAGATGGTGAGGTTGGGTGAGCGATGGACCTGAGAGGAGCGAGGACAATAAACCACTGTGACAGAAGCTAACAGTCAATACTAGGACATTTGGTCCATGAGAACTGCAGTGAACGAAAAGGACTTCAGAAACTTGTGGTCAGACACTTTCAGTTTTACACCACCGGAAAGTTTTCTTTTTTAAGTATGAAATAAACTCTGAAAAAACTTTTGAATACGCATCTGGCTCGTGTTGGGATGTGCATACATGTTGTCTCTTTTCTTGAATGTGGTCCCTGCCAGTAATTTCCTTGTTGAAGTTCACCAGAGATCAGACTGTTGCTGTAAGTACTGTACATGCTTGTAGCTGTTTGATATCTTTTTGTATATTTGGCGTTGTGTAGTTTATGCTTAGGCCTCTATATTTGGTTGGTTGAGGAAAAAAAAAAAAAAGGCAAAGTCTATATTTTTATTGCTTATTCATTTACCACAAGGATGGAAACAGTGAAAATATATTACTTCATACCTTTTGGTATTTAAATGTTTGTTTTAGTAAAACACATTTGTACTAAGCCAATTTTTCATTCATCCCTGTCTTCACCAGAGAAGCTGTATTTGGCAGATGAAGAGAGATTTCATATCCTACCAGTAGAGGGTAGAGTAAACCTTGTAACCATGACCAACCTCTGTTGTATGTTGAGGTCACACCTTGTAGAGTCGTGTGCTATGAATATTAAAATGAAGGACACAAAACAGATCAGGTGGTTTTATTGAGCTTGAGCAACCTAATGTTTTTTGGTTGTTTATGAGTAAGTGGACTTGGGATTCACTGACCAGTTGCCGGCATATTTTTTTTTCACATTAGAGCTGTATGACACACTGGGCCAGATGCAAGGAATGATATATGACCAAATTTCTTCTTATTTCTGTTTGTATCCACGATTTTATTCTTTTTTTTTTTTTTAAGTACCAATAGATTTCTGGGATTTAGCAGTGTTTTCTCATTTTTGCTTTCCTCATAGGTAGGGTAAAATTTCACAAGTGGTAGAGCAGCATTCTTACCAGGATAAGAAAAAACTTTCTCAACATAAAAAATGCATCAGCTTGAGCAATGTGTCTTTTTGGTCTCCATTTTAATACAGAACAATTTTCATTTTATTTCAGCAACTGTGCATCCATCTGCTGAGGCAACAGTCACAGCATCACAGATTTTTTTTTTGTTGTTTTTTTTTTGTGCCATTGTTGGCTTTTTGACTTTTCTGTAATGCCAGTACTGATGCTCTGGAAAATCACTTTTTCTCTCCTTCTTTCCTTCTTTCCCTCTTTGGTCAGTTAGTTTAACAGCACCTCAGTTCAGTTCATACTTGTACTGTCCCAAGAAGGGAAGTAGGACTTGGCTCAGTGCCCACAAGCCACACAGTCTCAATCAATTCTCATTTCAGCGGCTGAATTTCTTTTTCTCTCACGTCTTTGTTTGGTGGCATCTCTAGTTCTCGGGCATCTACCACGGGTAATTTGGGAGAGGTTTTGCACAGGTCATAAGAGCTGCCCTTATATAGAGTTTAGAAGGTATTACCTCATGCTAGTAACAAATCCTCAGACACATGTCTCCAGTCTCTGAACAGGTGGGCTGCATCATTCAGCACACCTGGGTAAGAGCAGATTTAGAGTATTTGGTGCAGTGCTGGAGCTGACTTCGCTTATGTTTTCTCCTCAGAGAAAATACAACAGGAATTTAAGAGAATGCTGCTGGATGTGGGCCAGTGTCTCATGGGACCTCCAGTGGACCAGACACATCATTCAGCAGCCTCATCAGATCATTACTTACATATGTGATCATACATATGATCGAGTTCCTTCACTACAGTTGATGGTTTTGTTAAGCTGAGGTCTTCTTGGCCCCTAAACCAGAATCTTTTTGTGTTTGGGTGTTTAAATGGAATTCAGTTTGAGTGTCACTGTCATTTTCATTCACACCCTTTGCATGCACACTGATTAAAAGATGTAATTGCCTATGAACGCTGTTTTGTGCTTGTGTGTGGTGTGTGGTGTTGGTGGTGGGGGGGCGCACAGACTCTAGAATTTACACTGCACCAACCATACAGAATAGATTAGGTGTTTAAAAAAAAAAAAAAAAAAGGAAAGGTTTCGCTATGCACACTGAGATTGTGGCATGAGTATCGCACTTGAAGGAGTCCCGGGGAGGGTGCACATCACGGACGCAGATCCAAAAGGGTAAACTGGAGCGGATTGGCTCAAAGAAGAGGTAAGTGGCGTTCTCATGATCCATTTGCACGCCGTCTCCAAGGGCCGTGCGCTCCTCCCCTCTCGGCGGTGTGGAAACAACACGCATGGTCCGTGGCCAGGCGAGCGGCAGACCTTGGAGAGGCAGGACTCAAGGAAACCGATGGCCAGCAGCGGAGGCGTGTGAGCGGACAAAATGATTTCATCGTCGGGACGGCAGCGGCGGCGCTCCAGCGGACGCGGCGGCAGGTATGTACGGGGGGAGAGATGCATGCAACCCCGAATCATGTGGAGGGGAGAAATTAGCTCGATGTCCGATCATGCTTCCCCGTGGTCCTAGTGCCGTGCGTGTGACCGCGTCACTCAATCATACAAGTTTAGAAGACGAGACAGACGGCCGCGGTGCCGCACTGACACCGTGTGCTCCCTCACGTAGCCCTGGATACTACGCTGTTTGCTAGACACGGAATGGCAGCGGTTTGACACATCTGGCGTCATCTGCCACAGCCAGTGATTTGGACGAATTCCCTACAGCCTCCACATCGTCTGAGCAGCGATGGTTACATGGCAACACTGCCAAGGTTAACGCTTGTCCAGACGTTTCCGCGGCCGTCCCCGATGCGCACCCCGCACAGCGGCAGCACCGCCTCGGTCTGCTCGGTGTCAGAGGCGCAGGAGGGTTGCCAAACAAGGCATGCGAGAAAAACAGGCACGGTAACCTGTCCGGCTTTACCTCAGCTCCGAGGCAGCGTGTCGGGTGGTCTGCTGGGATCACAGGAGTCATCTCCACAGACTGTGAGTGTGTGGAGGATCATGCAAGTCATGAAACGCATGGCCGCACAGTCACACAGACTGGCGGAAAAAAAAAAAAGCCGAGTTATTTGTCTTTTCCATCGTTTCCATTCATTCGTGCTTGGTCTGACTGCGCGTCCAGCAGAAATACTGCTGTCTTACCAGCGGCTGCTTTAGTAAACAGCTCATGCGCATTTCTTCGAGTGAAAGGCGTAGCTCAGCTGCGCATCCGCATCACTCAAATGACCTTAAGAGTTTGTTGCAGCATCGGAACAATATTTCTGGACCTCAGATGTTTGTACCCTCGTCATGCTGTAGCTGTTGTGCCGGCCGCCACCATCAGCAGAGCCCGCTGACAAGTTGGCAGCATTCAGGTGCATCTGGCAAGGTTGAATCACACTGTGTAGGCTATTGATTGCCTGTAGGCAGCTTGACAGGAGGAGGACAAATGCTGTGGGGGGAGAGAAGTGTTTGCGATGATGTGTTGTTAACAGGTATGTGTGCTGTTGCTGTTGCCCATCCTCCCCCTTCCCCTCCTATTGTTTCTGTCATTTGTGCCTCAGTAAAATGTAAATAGAAAAAAACCTTGAGGGGAAAATATTTATCATTGTTTTGAGAGTAAATAGATTTTTAAAATTATTTGTTTTTAAATATGTGAAATAAATTTGCGTTAATACATTTCTACACATTTTTTAATGTTTGGAAAAAATCAATCAATCAATCAATTTTTTTTCCCAAATGGGGGAAAATATGCCTGTCTTGGTGCACAGGGGACTCTGACACAAAGAGTTAATTTGCTGGGACAGTTGAGTCTTGTTTGTGGCTGCATAACCGCTCGTGTGAAAAGGTAAAACAAGCACATACAAATGCAAGTTTCTGACCCACCATTGAACTAGCATTTGCATTAATTTCCATGTAAAGCACTTGTGAACACATCACACACAAAAATTGTCTGCATGCTTAAAAGACTTAAATTTGCCTGTAGTGCTGTATAGGCATATAGTGTTAAATTTGCATACAGTGCTGCTTTCTCATTGTTATTATACAGAAAACACCGCAGCAGGGTGACATCTCACCGCAGCAGCTTGGAGGTGTTCCCATGTTCAACTTGCTGGAACACCTGAACCCAAGTTGTGTTTTTTTAACTATAATGATAAACAAACTGCATGAAATGTTGCATGCATGTAGTCAGTGAAGTTTATTGTAGTTGTATCGTTTTTCTTTTCCTTGAACTCAGCTCATTAGTAAATCCACCGATTGTGGATACGTTTCTGCAATTTGCGGTGCCAAGTGGGAGAAATTGGAGTCTACACAAGAAATCCTACATGTCCTGCTTGTAATTACCGCTGGGAGGCTGATATGATTGTTTTTCCCAAATGGCAGGTTGTATTTACAGTGAATATGATAGGGCTGGAATGCATCATAAATAAGGCATGGGAGAAACATGCAAAATAACCTGTCAGTTAGACTGATGTTTTTCTCTGGAATCTGGACACTGGAGCCAAACTTCTAGGCTAATTGCTGAAGTGTAGAGCATTTAACAGCTCCAAAAATTGAGTGTTTCGAGTCTGCTCCAAGACCAGGTCCAGTCAAGTCCATGTCAAGATGAAGCACAGAGCATGTCCAAGTCCAAAATGGGCAGTGGACTTTGGATGCCTTGGATGGATGCTTCTGAATCTTTGTTCCATAACCTTCAACATCCAGCAACATAAGGGACAGGATTTAAAGTCAGTGTTGCATAATATATACAGACAGCTCGCAAAAATTAATGGAAAAACCAAACACAGATTCTCTTAGTAAGGTTCTGGGCCACCACGAGCCGAGCGGAACAGCTTCAGTGCTCCTTGGCGTCGATTCTCCAAGTCTCTGGAGCTCCACTGGAGGGACGGAGCGCCAGCTCTTCCAGGAGATATTCCCTCATTTGGTGTTTAGATGGTGGTGGAGAGCACTGTGTAACAGATCAGTCCAAAATCTCCTACAGCTGTTCAGTTGAAATGAGATCTAAGTGGACAAAGCATCTTTTGGAAGAATGGAGCTCCGTCCCTTCAGCAGACTTTCAGAGACTTGGAGAATCGACGCCAAGGAGCACTGAAGCTGTTCTGTAGGCTGTTGGTGGCCTGACACCTTACTAAGACACTTTATGTGTTTTTTCTTTTAATTTGTCACCCATCTGTATTCTTGAGCATCATCACATACCATACTTAAGTGCAGGCTTTTATATTTTTCTTAGTGTCGGAGAGAAAGTTCTCAAAGCTTGATCAGGTGCAGAAAAAAAACAGACAAGAAAAGTGTTTTTGAGAGCAGACTTGAAGCACTACAGCTCTGGCATTTGGTGTCATGCGATGCATCTTTGATTGGCATTGGATTATTATTAACAGCATTTCTGTGAAATTATGTTGTTGACCCCCATGAGTAAGGCTTTTCAGAGCGGAGAATGCAGCCGCAAGTCAGTCGCTGACATTAATGCAACTTTTCTTTTTCACTGTTATTGTTTTGATCTGACATTTGGCTTGGCTCGCAGTAACCGTTACAGCCCACCAGTTAACAAGTAAGCACGGCACAGGTGCACCTGGCAGAGGCAGTAATCGGAAGCAAACTCTGCAAGGTGTTGATTGCAATAAGTATAGAACTTAGAGAACAGCCTAAACAAGAGGCTGAATGCTGGCCGGGGGCAAGGCACAATGTGGAGGATCCAGCAGGACGGCCTCAGCGCTCAGATGTGACCTGAGGGCTGTAAACTGAGCCCACCTGTGTGACATGCCCGTACACAGAGCTCGCTCCCCGGGTCTCCCTCTAGCTCTCTTCTTTCTCTCTCTCTCTGCTCTCTTGGGGATCAAGTTGGAACTAGTCAGGCTTCCCTCTGGCTCATGTCCGCGCTCATTTAACTCCTTCAGGCAGCACTCTCCATCTCCGAGATCTCAAATGTGGACCAACTTGAGGCGATGTAGCAGCCGTCTTAACCACACATGAAAGAATGTGCACGCATTCATATGGTAATGTGTTGACTTTTTGTACAATCCGCGACTTTGTTCTTCCTGTGTGCACAAGCATGTACTACCAAACGCAGATGATTCCTTGAAATGCGCATAATTTAACCCTTATAAGTGTTCTTTGTGAATTATTCATTTCCATCCCACGTCCACATAACTGCTCGTTCATTTGCGAGATGTGCAAAGCAAATACTGTAGAGTCGACTGTTGTGCTTTGTGCCAAGTAAAAAACATAGCCAGCCTTGTGTTTCAGAGTTTTCTGCGGAAATTTCAGCACAGAAGTGTCACTATAGAATAATGCGTTCCAATATATAAACAATAATTAAAATCGGCCACTCCTAACTACTATTTACTATGATTTTAACATACTTAAAAATATTTTTATATCATAAATGTCAACATCAGTGGCTTTTTAAAATGATGTTGACAGACATAATGCTGCTACCTTTCAGTTTAGCCAGTTCTGCATTTAAATAAATCCCTCATCAGAGGTAAAAAGAAAAATCTGCACATAATAAGTGTTTTTGTGGAGATGTAAAGTACAGGGATATGGCAACAGCCAACACACACATAGCTGGAGATCTTGCCTTTTGTCTCATTCTCATTCTTCTTGGTGGCTCTTTTTGGTTCTACAATGAGAGCAGAGAGCCGAGGTCCCTTCATCCTCACTGCCTCGCAGGTTTAATAATGAAATGACCGCATCCGCTTCTCACGACTGTTCGCTAAAATGCACACTGCCAGCAAAGTTGTTTTAAATATTTGAGTAAACTCTTTGGCTGGAGTGGTGTTTGTGGGTCCGTCTGAATATTTCATAGGTTCAGAAGTCGACTAGCAGCTCCGTGCAATGAAAGGATTTATGGCTTTAGATTTCATTTTAGGCTTAACGGACTATAGAGACATCAAACTGACAGTATTTACAGGTTGACTGCTGCTAACTTGGCTCACGTTTTTTGGAACAGTCTACACTGCAAAAAAAATCTCCATTTTCTTATAACAAGTGGGAAAAAAAGCCAAAATAATCCTGATTGTTTCCAGTGCTATTCACCTTGTCTCCAGAATTGTCTTGAATCAAATGCCGTTTCCTTATTATACCTTGTTTCAACATATTTATGCTTGTTTCCAGACAAAAAACACAAAAACATGACATTTCATTGGAAGCAGGCAGATTTTTTCACTTGTTTTAAGAGAAACAAGATTTGAACACTGAAAATGACACTAGATGTTTTAAGGTGGAGACTTTTGCTGTGTGTTGCAGTAGGTTTCTTTAAGGAAGATGCTGCTCCCCTGTAATTATGGTCAAAATTACGGCTCTGATAACATTACTCTTAGTCAAATAATGTTTAACTTGCAACCTTTGGTGGCCTTGATTGAAACAAAGCTGTGATCCGGGGCGGGCATATTGTGCGGCAGTGTTTTACTTGCTGCTGTGAGTGGTCTTCTCTGTTCGGACGCTCATGTTGAACGCAGGCTGCACAGGCTGATTGCCAAATTTGTCTTGTGAGAATTAATTGCACTCCCTCCACACAGAACAAGAGATTCCTTATATTTCAGCAAAGGAAGGCTCTTTCTATGCCCGCTGGTATACACAAGA
This sequence comes from Myripristis jacobus, assembly GCA_900302555.1. NCBI lineage: Eukaryota > Metazoa > Chordata > Actinopteri > Holocentriformes > Holocentridae > Myripristis > Myripristis jacobus. Next base: position 5,548 of record OMLB01062768.1, on the reverse strand, counting down.
CGTGGTTTTATTCAGTCTTTTTTTGTTGTTGTTGTTCCCCTCAATATCTACATTTGGTAATCACATTATATTATATGTAGTGTGCAGCTCTTGCGTAAATTTGGTCTTTTCTTTGTTCCTGTTCCTGCCCAATTTGATGGATGAAGGACAAGATCACGTTTCCTCTGTGCTTCTGTTTACATCCATGTTCTATTGAGCTGTAGACAAGAGCGGGGTCTTCCCTTGTTCTCCTGACAGGACATCTGTCTCCATTAGAGTGTACTATTGATGTTCTGCTGTATCAGTCAGTCTTCCACTGCCTTTGGACTGTTGAGAAGAGGCATCCCTTTGTTCTCTACAGTCAGCCACATTACAAATATGTCTGTATCAGCTGTCTTACGAAGCCAGAGAGAGTTGTGCGGTAGGTGAATCACAGGGCGGCCTTTGCACTATTTTCATAAAATGCATTTAAAAAAAAAAATCAAACATATATGGCTGTTTTTCTCAATTATTGCCAACTGCATAACGCTGGAGATTGACACATAGCTTTATTTTCCAGCCTCTGACATGTAGGCTGGAACCAAAGTAAGGTCATGCGCGGGGAGTTCATGACATGCTGACAGTCAGCATAATCTGGAGGAGCGTCTAAACGGCACGCTTGCTGAGAGTTGATCCCAGATGCTTGGCAGAGGACAGCCACTTTCTCGCCGTGCAACACTTCAGAGGGACTTGTGGATTCCCTCCATATAATGTGAGAAAAGCCTGGGTTGTGTTTCGGCAACGACAAAGCAGCGCGTATTTTCACACTCGTTTTATGTGAGTCAGATTGTGGGTGAAACCTTAGCGGATACAATATAGGGCTGCTTGATTTCCACACATAATGAGACTGTAGTCCTTCCTCATAAATTATAAGCCTAAATGAACATTCTCATCAAAGCAGAAATGAACAGGCCCTTCGCTGTGGCTTTGGCCTTGGAAACAAGCAAACACAACGCTCTCCACAAATTGAGTCAACTTGCCTGAGCAGTCAAGTATTGACTTGAGCTTCAAAGCCTCCTTTGAGGTTGTGGTAATGCGGGCGCGAAAAGTGATTTCTTCAAAGATTCTGTTCCAATTACAGTGGGCTACTATTCCTAAGTGAGAGGCCAGTGTGCACACAGAGAGAATAGCGGATGGGATTCAGCAACGTTTTGCTCCTCGCAGCGGTCATGAGGTTTGTAGAGACACGGCAGATGAGCATAGAAAGGCTATATCAAAGCTGTGTTCCTCCTCCTATTTCTGAGCTGGGAGCAGGAACTTATGACCGGCTGTCAGAGATGCGCTGCGTGATGAGCGTCTGGCTCACGTGGCTGATAGAGCCTTGTGGTTGGGATGAATAATAGATACTAAGTGCTCTAAACTGCAGAGAGTATGAGTCACTTTGGGGGGGAGGCTGGGATTAGGCTTACTGTGCCGGCAAGAGGTCAATTTTATTTGCATGAAGTGGACTCTGGAGTTGGTTTGAGATGATAGCCAGTTAGCCTGGATGTGTTTTTGAACCCAGCAGATGGATATCACACTTTTGAGAAACTCATAAATCGTTGTGGGTGTGTACGGTGGTCAGTGTGTCAACAGCTTACCTTACCTTACCCAGCAGTAAGTGCATACAGGTTGCACTGGTTTATTTTAGCTTTTATAAGCTGCAAGCATCTTTTAAATAACTCATATTGGAGAGCCACCTATGCTGTATATGTTCAGTCCTAACCAATCAGTTTCAGCCTTTTTCCTTCTTTGATGTCGGCTCTGGAGAGGCAACCCGCTGCTGGAAACCACTGGGTTCTCCGCTAATGATCTGTACCAGTCCAGTGTTGGGGTTACTGCTTTCATGTCTTGTGTAACAGTTGCATTTTTCCCTTTTAGATATCCGTCGCACAGAGTGTTCCCTCTCAGCACAATGTATCATCTGTCTCCTCTGAAGGACACCGCAGTGGGGACATGTGTTTCAAGAAAATAAACCTTCAAAAAATAAACCTTCAAAGAAAAAAATAATAAAAATAAACGCTTGAACCCTCGCGGTGAACGATGTTCCTTTCAGCGTTGTCGTAGATTCACAAAAGACCCTTATGTTTGACCCGACAGCGCACACAGCCTGCCCCTTGTTCCAAAACGAAGTGTGATGCATGCCTAATTGCAAATTTGTATTTTTAGAGCAATAACTCTGCCTCCAGATTTGTGAGTTAAATCTGAGCTAAAACACAATTCATTTGTGTAAGAAGCAGATAGGTTTGTTAGTTAAATGTGCTTGGTAATGCTGTGAGGCTCTTATTGTTTCATCCCACTGGACTGTGGGGAATGTAAATGTGTTTACATTTTCATGCTCACCTTAGTCATGCAAAGCAGAGCTATTTTTATGCCATATTTCCTGATCTGATAATTTGACTTCTGTCTGCAGCGCTACTCAGGCCTTAAGCTCAGCTGAAATTAGCCTCTTTGATAATGTCCTTATGTTGAGCATTAGCGCTGCTGAATGTCAACCTAAACCCATCTGTTGCAATAAGATGTGAACAAACCGACTGACAGCACACTGCATCGATATGAAACAGAACAATTTGACATACAAGTAAAAAAATATTGAATATTATTTCATCCTGTGGGACAGTCAGAATTGCTAAAGCAGTGCATGTGTAGTCATAGTTGGTGCTCTTTTATCCAACAAGAGTCCTAGAGGACAACAGTGGGACATCATGTGCTAACTATGTTCGGCTTATTAGGCAGCAGTGTGTTTAGAAGTGGCTCAGCCCCCTGACTTGTTCCACGTTTTGTGGCGTTACACCGATTTCAACATGGACTGAGGACTGTTGTCACTGACCTACATACAGTAACCCATGATGTCAGTGTGACTTTTTATCCACAAATTTTTACAAATGAATTACAGCTACGAAGCTGTAATGTTTTGCGTTAATAAATATTCATCCTTTTTGCGGTGACATTCCAAACTCATTCAGTTGAATGACCTTGGGATGTTTTTTCAGGTTGAGGTCCTCCTGTAGCCAATTCAGCAATGGGCTGCAATTGATTACATTCAAGAAGATGCTAATTAGAATAAAACACATATGTCTATAAAAGGTCCCATAGGTGAGAGTCTGTGTCATAGCGGAAAACTATTCTGAAGTCCAAGGAAAACTCTAGAGTATCCAGAGACATAATTGTGAGGAGGCATAGATCTGGATATAAAACAATATTTCAGAGGTGTTGGAGGTTCATAACATCATCGTCAGATCCATCAGCTGGAACCAGAAATGTATAGAACAATCCATATCCCTTTTCCACCCCTTGGAATGGTTTGCAGTTTGGCAGCGGCTCTGGCACTCGCCCAAATTACAAACCGTTCCGAGCGCTTCTTCAGCAAAACTCTGGTTCTTGGCCTGGGAGCCGATTTTGCCTCATAAACTCACTGGACTGGAACCAAGAAACTGGTAGCAGAAGAGATTGTAAGGTGGAGTAATATCCCCACCTTTTGTTGTTCACATTAAAAAAAAAACAGCAGCAGCAGCAAAAACGTAGCCAGATTATCCCAAGAAAAAATGAGTGAAGTAACTCCCGGAAGTCAGTGATCCATCAAAGATGGCAACTCTTTACTGGCAGGATGGTGCAGTAGAGAGACCCAGGACAAGAACAAAAGAAATTAAAATTTTGTATGAGTGAACTGGAGGTGAGCTGGGAAAAGCGGGTGATATTCAAACTACAGATCAAATAATAAGATGAAAAAATTAGAAGGGGGGATACAGGGACTACAAGAAAGAACACAACAAAATTGGTGTTGGATTGTTTGTTTGGCTCTCACCGGTGGAAACACAGGCCAGTTCTTAGCAGAGAGCTGAGCACGGGCCCAGCACCAGCACGGGCATCATGCATGTGGAAAAGGGGTATTCTGCCTCACGTCTGACCAAACTGACCAAAAGACAGAAAAGCACAATGCGTGCAATGGGCAGTCTTGGCAGAAGGATCACACAGTGGTTGTTGAGGTGAAAAACTGAACTCTTTAGCTACGATGCAAATCACTTCCAGAAAGTGGGCACCAGCATCCCAGCCATGCAGTTTAGTGGAGGCAGCATCAGGCTGTGGAGCTTCGTCAGCAGCACGGCCTGCGACTCTTGTAAGGAGAGAGGGAACAATTATTCGGAGCCAAGCACAGGCGCAATCCTGAGGGGAACCTGCTTGAGAGCCAAAGACCGTAGATCAGGATGGCAGTTTGTGTTCCAACATGACAATGAACCAAAGCCCAGACTTGAATCCCATTGGACGGCTGGGACGGCTTTAAGATACTTGTTCACATATGCTCCCCATCAGGCTTGAGCGTGAGCGAATCTGCCCCGACGTTTTCCAAGAAGATTCCAAACTGTAATGGCTGCCAAAGGTGCTTGTACAGAGTGTTGACTCGGGGGGGCTGAAGGCGTCTGACTAAGCACTTTCAAAGGGGAGAGCACACCACTTTGTTAACTGATGTTAAGGACGAGTGTGAGGAAAGATAAAACCCAGGTTCATAGTCTGAGTTATGTGGATGCCGAGCCACATGATGACCCATGACATTAATGTAATTAAATGACTCTTGAATCCAACGTCTTCATATCACATGTCTATAAAAACAAAAAAATGGAGCTAAACGCCTTTATACTTTGAGTTATCACAGGATAAAGGTTTTGCTGAACTCATAAGGCATGTATAATTATAATAAACACAATCATCATTTTTAACTGTGCGCCCTCCACTTTGAAACCGCATCGTCTGCCTTTGCAGGAGCTTCCATAAACATGCTTTGCTTTGTCATTACAGGTTATTTTTCTGAAGATTAGTGGCAAAAAAAAACAAAAACAGTCTCCAGGCTGCAACGTGACATCATGTCAAGGGGACTGGGTGTTTTCCAAAGGCACTTATCCTCCACAAAGGACAAATTAGAGCGGTGTTACTATATATAAAAACAACATTAAAGGGTAACCAGGTTGCTGTATCTTTTGGATGCATCGCATTTAGGGAATTTAATGCACATCCTGGCACGCGGCTCGCTCCCTCCACCCGCTTCAGCTTTTTTTGTTCTCCGCCGCTGAAGGAGATTGGCAGTGATTGCGATGGGTTGTGACACCCGGACAGCATCAGCAGTCGGAGGTGTTGCCATGGATCTGTAACCGTAGACTCACCTGCCAAATTGCTCCGGCGGTATTGAATAGCCTGTCAATGTATTGGATGTCCAATTCAGTCGGCTCCGAAACTCCGTTAGGACAGCGGCACATTTAATGGCCTTGAGCGTTTTTGTGTTGTGTCGCCCGGCTGCGAGGAAAGCAGGCTGCGCGTCTGAGATGCCTGTGGTCGCAGCAGACATGGATTCAGCATTAGCCCACATCTCACTGATAGGCACTTTTATTGTGCTTGCAGCGTTCTCAAGGAGACCACCAGATAAGCAGATCCCATCTCATGAAATATGGACTTCAATTCATTTGTTTGCTGAAAGGACGCTTAAGCTTATGAGGAATGCAGTATTGCAGAGACTATATCAGGGTTAATATTTGCTTACATATTAAGTAAATGTTTTTAT
>OMLB01062767.1:23594-37772 GCA_900302555.1 Myripristis jacobus | reverse complement strand
GACTCACTTGCATAAACACACACACACACACACACACACACACACACACACACACACACACACACACACACACACACACACACAGAGATACCAATGGCCACACGTAACATGCACATACATATAGTCTCATCTACTGTTCCACAATCATATATGTATAAAGACACACACACACTTGCATTCACACGTACAAACTTTCTTCCCCTCTCTCACACCGTCTACTCTCGCACTCTCACACAGACAGACAGACTCACTCATAAACACACACTCCAGTGGAAGCCCAGACACCTGAAAATACCCCGCTGTTTCTGGGTCAGTGCTAAGGAAAGTACTAACGTGTGTGATGGAGCGAGGAGGAGGTCTGCAGCGGCGCTCTGGGCGGATGGACGGATGCTTCCTTGGTTTGATGTTTCCGCTACACTGATGTTCCACTGGAGTCTTGGGTCGCCAAATCAAACGTGCATCATGGGATGTCTCAGATGGATCTCTGTAATTTATACCAGAGGAACTGATATCAAGATGCGAGTGACACACTCACTGTGACACACTGCAAAATGAATCTGTATCAGTGGCGGACAGTAACGATGTACATTTACTTGAATATTGTCCCTAAGTACATTTTTCAGAATATTATATAGAATTTTTTTGTTCCCTACAATGCCGTATTCTCTTCACTACGTTTGAAAGACTAATTTAATATTGTACTTTTGACTCCATGACCTTTCTCTGACGGGTGATGTTAATCATTACTTTGGTCACGATTCAAACCTTTTCTCTCCCTAAATTGTGGGCGGCCTCACTGTCGCGCAACTCCTCCAGCAGTCAGTCTTGACGGCGATGATGGAAAGGCATCCATGGTCATACTTGAGGTCCAACTTTTCTTATTAAAAAACATTCTTATCATTTCAAATGTTTATTGTGCCCACAACTCTGCTTGATCATGAATGCCGCTGAATGAATGAAATGCAAAAGCTGCGTACTCTATACAAAGTACAATTCTGATGACGTTTCATGTATTAGACGTACAGTATAGTCTCTGTTTCCTTCATATAAACTTTCCTTAAGCACCGCTGGTGGCATGAAGCACGCTTTAGCATGTTTATTTGGATGAAAGCGATGATTTATTGGGCGTCCTGGTGGTGAGGTGTGTACCAGGTGTCCTGACATCCTGAGTTTCAGTGTGTCAGGGGACCTTTGTCATGAGTCATTCGTCCTTTTCCCCTGTCCTGTCTGCCCTATGCACAGTCTAGTGATGACAGAAATGGACAAAAAACAAGTAAAATAGAAATAATGTCAGTTACATAATGCTGGTAGGGCGGAAATGTCATGCATATATAACAACAATTTGTTCGTTCGTAGGAAACAGCTGGGATCAGTGATCAGCCAATCACGATTACAGCACACAACAGAGAAGTGGAAACTGGAAATGAATGGAAACTGGCCTCCCAAAACGTGATGGGTGCAACTTCAGATCAGACGTCTACATCGTCACATTTACATGCATGGCCAATTTCTGTCTTGTTCAAGTAAGACGGTTCTAGGTTTCCGTGCTGAAATAACTCATTACAGGAAGCCTGCTTAAGATGCCTGCCTCGCTCCTGTAATAAACTGGAGATTGTGGAATGGAAACACCCCCTTGACATTTTGTTGGCACTGGCAGGTTAGACCCAGGAATCATTTCTTTGGTTTGAAATTCAATTGAGTTCAGTGCGACCAGGCTCCAAATCCCCATAAACTTCATGTTAATCAATAAATTTCATAACACTTGAATGACTCGGTTATATTGAGCCCTAATACACTTCATGCTGAATTACAAACCTGGTCTATTGTGCAGGTGAGTGTGTTTTAAAAGAACACACAGTACCTCATTCTGCAGTACACACCAGAGTGCACTAAAACAGGTAAGGCACTGTTATCAGAAAGATTGCCTTGATTATTATTGTCCCAACAGGCTTGGATGGGGGTTATTATTGTGCCCATTCCGTCTGCAGCATTTCTCGAAAAAGTTATGACTGGATTTGCACAAAACTTTGTGGAAAACTTAGTCATTGGTAGAAGGAAGAGTTGGTTGATGGTGGTGGGCATCAACTTCCATAACACTGCAAGATTTTGTGAAAAGGTTGGTCATTAACTATGGAAGAGCAGATTAACTTTTCATGGCGACTGGCCAAAATGGGGAGGGGCCTATCATGAAAAGCTGCATAGCTTCCAGACAGATTCACATAACGTGGCAAAAGTTTGTGGAAAGCTTGGTCACGGGGCAAAGAAGAGCTGGTTAACCTTCCACAGCGACCGGCCAAAGGGAGTCTGGTGCTGGGAGAGGCCTGCAGCAAAAAGGTGCAGCACTCCAGCAAGAGAAATTCTCCCTGAATCAACCACATATATTCATAACTGTTTAATATTTTATTTAAAAATCACCTTTAATTAAAAGCATGAAAAGTACGAACTGCATGGTGTTAGTGTGCACCCTACTGACTGGTAAAAATTATTCTTTGCCAGCTGTTAACAGATGAGCCAGAGAGTTAATTATGCTAAGTTATGTTATGCTTTGCTATGCCCAGTCAAAATATCACTTATCACTTACATCACTTGTCATTTATCAGAATATTCTGATAAATGCAGCAAGGGGACTCGACTGCAGGGTCATATAAACAGCTTAATGCAAGTAACACCTTAAGGAGAGCATGGCCAGCAGTCAGGTTTCTCTGTGCATGTAAATGTTGCACACATCGTGCAGCCCCCTCTTCAGAACCAGAGCCAACAGGTTGAGGACCAGCTTGGAGGAGTCTGGGCATCTTCCATGACATCACCTGATGACCATGACTGACCCCGTCCTCATCGGCCCCAGATGCTGCGCCGTCTTTCCTGGGAGCGATCAGTTCAGAAGTCCTAGATCAGTCTGCCCTGTTTTTATTTTAAAGGAGCTCAGCTGTGGAGCAGTCTGCTGTGCAGTGATGCCTTATGGTGTATGTGAGGAAAGGAAACTGTGCAGCAGTCATGTAGGATAAGAAATACAGTCATGATATGGGGTTCAGTGTCTCTCATGGGAGAGAAAAGTGAGGAAAACTGATCGTCTGACAGACATATGTATTCACATTATAGTGTGGTGGTCCTTTCTTTCTCTCTTTGCTGTGAAAGGTAAGGATCAATCCTCAGTGCAGGAAACTGATATAAAATGAAGTCACTTGATAAAGCAGCAGCCTCCATTACACGCTGCATTTGTTTGCCGTTGCATCTGAGTTTGATGTGCCCACAAAACAGCCGGTGAGAGCAATGCTGTTAAGCATATTGACTTTGAAGTCTTTCTTTGCAGCTCATGAATGCAGCAGGATATCGGATTAGATTAAAAGAAAACCGTCCATCGCTGGATCACCACCAAAATCAAATCAACTGATCTGTGAGCTCGGTGCAATCTGTCCACAAAATTTCAGCCAAATCCTGGATTTCCTTGCGGCTCGGTGGTCTAATATGCATCCCATGTAACTGCGAGAATGCGCTTATGAATTCATTTGTCACCTTGAGAGATAAGAGACAGACAGGATGGCAGCTCCCTTCCATTTTGTTAAAGTTTTCCCGGAAATAATTGCACTGAGGGTCTTAGGTGTTTGGTGCTGAGTAGCGAGGCGATTGTTTTGTCCCCTTGTGTTTGTGTTTCATTATTCTGCTTTATGATTGATTCTTCATTAGTGCTATCTAGGTGGACTCATTCTTCTGTGAAATCCCTTGAGACATGCTGGTGATGAAGAGCTATGCAGGTAAATGAACCTGAACTTGTTAGTGGAAATAGCAAACAGCTCTGTGCCCCTTGAATGAATGCTCGGGCATAATAGAGAAGAGCTAGAATTAAATACAAACAGGCGAGAAAAGAGGAATTTTTTTTGTTTGTTTGTTATGTTAATATGACATGAGAGAGATCAGGTGTAAAGAGGAGGATGTGCTGTCGGGGTGGGGGCTGGTGGGTGGAGGGCGGACATCATTCTCCATCTCCCTCTTGAGCTGAGGATCCCCTGCCATTAAAAGGTACTTAAGCCCTGAAGAGTGATAGAGATGGATGGTGCTAAAATGGTATCATTGTTGCCAGCTCTCTGCTCAGCTGTGGGTCAGACAAGTGCGAGCAAGTGACTTAAATGTGTTTCAGTCATTCAGAAGCAAGAGAAAAAAATGCCATCATGAAGTCCTGTGTTCTCTTACACACGCTGAAGTCATAATCTCTGAAATTGTGGTTGAAATGTCTGTTTTGCTCTTCTCCATCACTGATAATCATAGACAGTTAACGTTATTAACAACAGTTTAAAGAGCTTCAAGACGAAGAAAGCTGAAATATAACTGAGAAATGAGTGAGACACAAAGATCTGTGAAGTAAAACTGGAATAATGCATAATGAAAAAGAATAAAAGTCTAAGATTATAAAAGACTTTAATTCCAAAAAGTTTTAAGCAGAGCTATAATAGATGAAACTGACTCTGCAGGCCGCTCCGAAGCTGTGAAGAACATGCTTGGTAAAAGGCAGGACACCTTTGGTCTGAAGATCAGGAGTTCATATCGATAACTTGGGGCCAGGGCATGCAGAGCCTTAAAACTTATCAGCAAAATCTTAAAATCGATTCTGAAACAAAGAAGCAGCCAGTGGAGAGACACTCAAAATCACACAATCACGACAGCACAGCAGTTCAAATGAGATGACAAATGTGTCGAATTCTCTCTACATTACTGAAATTGGGCGCGGGTCTGATTTTGGCAATGTTCCTTCAACAGAAAAAGCATTAAAAAAAATGGGACAATAGTGTTTCAGCATATATCAGTGCTCATGAAAGCTTTTCTTTTCAAGTTTTCAAGCTGTTTCAAGGGAGGCTTAGAGACCAAGGGGTAAAACAAAACAAGAATTTCATGAGGAATTTTTAATAAACGGATTATCTTTAAATTATCAAATGCTGTTCAAGGATGCCAAGACACCTGTGACTTGCTTAAAGAGATAGTTCACTGTGAGTTCTGAGTCATTTTATAAACCTGGAGTGAGGGCTTTTTATGTGTCTGTGTGCAGTTATGATGAGCTGCAATGTCAGGCTATCTTTACTCAGTGGCTGAATGTCTGTGGCAGGGGTGGACAACCAGAGGCTGCAGGTTTTCATTCCAGCCAAAAACTCCAGCAGGTGATTTCGGTGATCACCTCACCTTCAAGCAGAGAGGAGGAACTAATCAGTGGAATCACCTGGTGGAGTTTTTGGCTGGACTGAAAACCGGCAGCCTCTCGGCCCTCCATGGCACCTGGTTGCCCACCTCTGGTCTATGGGATCAAATAGCAGCTACATGATCTGACGGGACCAATCCAGGAATTGCACCAGGGTAAAAGGGGGTGTCTTTTTCTAAGCTTTTCTAACCTAAGGAGAGGATCACAGTCTCAGACTTTGAAAACGCCCACTCTAAAAAATGTCTAGTGTGTCTTTCCTGCGAAAAAATCCTCTTCTACACAGGAGGAGACGTGCATTACATTTCTGGTTTGTTTGGATTAGACAGAAGATGTACTGGGTAGCTAGAATGAGCAACAATAGCCACCATGGGCGAACAGACAAAGAAAAACTTGCCACCTTCTGAAACTCAAACTTTGTCAGCAGAGAATCAGAGGAAGATGTCACAGTTCTGGCTACACTGTTGGATTAACAGGCGGTCTCTCTAAAGCGTAGCGCAGAAACACCACAGAGACGACACTTTCACAGAGAAAACAAGAGCTGTGCGGCAATTATGGAGACTGAAAAAGTATGTTGAGGATTACCACGGTGAGTAGGGAAAAGAATTGGAAGAGGTGGAGCGGGAATTGTGAGAGAAAGAAGAGGAAGAAGGCACTTGATTTGTGCAGCACTTTAAAAACAGATTTACAAAGTCCTTTCCAGATGATAGATAACGCAATAACAAGTTAGACATGGCATACTATGCATAGTAATAGCGATTGCACATAATTATTTTGTTTTGCCTCAAAGTCCGTTCCCCTTCAGGTCTCAGATTTGCCTCTAGTACAGGCTGCAGCTTTAAAATGACTGTTTTTTTCTTGGTTAATAATAATAAAAGTACCATTTGTCAACACACAGCCTTTATTTGTTTGTGGTTTTAGAATGAAGCCAGGCAAACTGCAATGTTTTTCCAATTCCCCCTTCTCTCTTGCAGCAGTAGTAATTTACTTGCAGGGGTGGTGTATCTTGGCTTCGCTTGCTGCATACCATATGGATTAATTCTTAAACAGCCTCTGGATAGATCCTCACAGACCTCATGCGTCCCTGTTGGCTTGTTTCACTTCACTCTTCCAATTACACTCTGTTTCTCTACATTCCTGCTTTACCCAACCTGTCTGTCTCCTAATGCTGTTCTTGCTCAATGTGTCTGTCTCTCTCTATTAAACTAGATGGCTAATTCTGGGGAGGTCCATGTCCACGCCACCGTTTTTACTTTACAGTTCACATTTGACTTCAGCTGATGCATTTATCCAGCGCAACTTATAGCTAATGCAGCACTGTTTGCAATCCCAAGCTGCTGTCAACCAACAACACTTTGTTTCACAAAGTTTCATGAAATGAGCGTGAACTCTGAAACACACATGAAATATTAAGATTAATTATGGTCCTCCACCATGGAAGGTTGTTGTGACAAGAAGACAAATTGGAGATGCCATTTTCACCTCTGTAAATATTAGTGAGGTTTAGGCAAGAAAAAAAAAAACTGGCTGCAAACTGCAACAACAGCAAGCTTACGTGATCATTGCGTGTCGCACACTGTGCAAGACGAGGCTTTTGATTGTGATCTTAATTGCAATATGTGTCAGACTGTTCAAGTTCCAGTTGGCTGTATGTCAGACTGTCAGATAGATGTGCCCGGTGAATCAGGGAGATAAAGCAGAGGAACGTGAGGCTCCACAGTGGCGCTCAGACTCGGTAGGGTCTGTCTGCAGACCTCTGCTGTCAGGAAAACCTCCGCTGTCACACCTCGCTATTATGCCAGCCACTGGAGTGAGAGGAGGGAAGAAAAGAGGTCTCACTCTGACTCCTACACAATCCTTTTACCTTATATTCCCCCTTTAAAGGGCCATACCAGTGATTCTGCATGTTTAGCCTAATATCTACAAAATGTACTTGATGCTTCTGTCCTATGACATGACACCCCCACACTTTTAGCCAGTGGTGGACAGAGTACACAACCCTACCACTTGAGTCAAAGTACACATCCTCTTGGTCAAATGTCACTCCACTACAAGTGAAAGTTGCTCAGTGTAGATTTGACTTGAGTTAAAGTACTGCAGTACTGGCTTTTAACAATACTGAAGCACAAAAGTAAATTTTCCTTTTTGTTGTCAGCACACTGCTGTATGGTTTCCATGATGCATGAACAGAACCTCATAACTCTCTAAATCCACCTAATGAATCCACCGTAGAGCCAAGCACCGTGCCACACAAAACCAAACTTCAGCACAGAAATGCGATCAAATCCAACTGAATGAACAAAAAGGTGAGACTTTATCATTTTATTCCTTTATTTAATTTAAATAACCCCTTCCAAGCCGCACACAAAACAACACTGCAGTGCTCTGAGACAGTATGCACACAGGTAGAATAATTTAACACATTTGTTATTGCTGTAGATGCTGATTCCAGAGGGGAAAAAATGACCAAATACCTCTGTCAATATGATAGAGGGAATGGCTACTGGTGCTTTAATTAAGGAAATATTTGCACAATGAGAATTGTCAGTAATGCATGAACAAAAACTAAGCGGGTAAAGTCAAATAATAAACAGCTAGAAAAATCTGATGCATTTAGAAAATAGCATCACTTTACTGTAATTCCCAGATCACATTTAGTCTCACATCATGACATCTGTATAATGCCCAGCCCTATTTGAGTGCAAATTTAGCCGTTTAAAATGTGAGACACTATCTAGTCTCATCACAGTGTCGAGACGCTGCACCAACAGCACTGCTTTCAGCAAGACGAGCTCAGTAAAACAGAAAAAGACAATTACAATGTCCAAAATGTGACACAGTGTCTTGTCACAGCACAATATCACATCACTGCCGAGCCCTTTCCTGGCCAACAGCACCACTTTCAGCGAGGCACGCCTAGTGTTGTATTAACTCACAACAAAGCAAAGCCTTTGAACATGGAGCTACAGGATTTTTACTTATTCTGAGGTAACGACCACTCACTTTTTAAAGGTGAAAAAAAAATCACCTAATGTACAAAATTTGTTGGAAATAACTTTCACCGTACTGTCCTCTTTAAATGAGGTGAAACATGTCTCTATTGGTTACAATTCATAGCCTGATCAAACTTTTGCTTCATCCATGGCTTCATCTGGTCCACCTGCTGTCGCCATTATCACCACCAGTGTTTGTGTGCTTGCTTATGCTGGATCCTTTTTCATGTCAAACTCAGTTGAGAATGGGGACGATGATTGGTTTTTCTCCTGTGAGGAACATAGTGCGTGGCCAACTGCGTTTTAGAGGGGGAGAAATCAGCAGCTGACTTCCAAGCTAAGCTTAAAAATAACAAGTAATGACAGCCTTAAATAATGTAGTGCAAAAGTACAACATTTGTCTTTGAAATGTAGTGGAGTAAAAGTCATAAGTTTTCAAAAAAACAGCTACTCAAGTACTCATGCAAATGTACTTCATTACTGTCCACCACTGGTTTCAGCCCAGTTTTATTGCACCATGCCAAGGTAGGGACGAGGTAGAGACTTAAATATAAGATGGAGAAGCAGAAGAAACTGTCGGAAGTAGAGTGCTATAGTTTGCCATCTCCTAGAACTCCTCCTATCACATGTGACTCTAGGACAGAAGGCACACTGAGTTTTGGCAAACTGCAGTTGGTAAGTGTGACATTACTGTCCAGCTGCAGGTTGAAAAGAACTGCCCAGTGTGTCTCCAGCTTGACACAACTATGGCTCAGGCAAACCAAACTTTATGAAGGTCAATAATCTTAAAAAAAACAACTAGAAGTGGGCTCTCAGTAGAGTGCAGAGCTCTGCTGGGCGTGTCTGGGGGGTGTGGGCGGTGAACAGGGACTGCAGGGCAGGCTGAGTACAGTATGCATGAGAGAAGTGGACTGAAGGGGAAACAGTATGCAGAGTATGTTATCACACCACCGTATGTAATAAGTTAACTGGAAAAGGCATTTCAGCAGCTGGCTGACATTACTGCACGTTTTCCAGTGACCATGATGCTGGACTGTTTGTCTGAGTGAATACAAGCCTCAGCTGTCTTACCTTGGTGTGCAGGACAAGAACAATTCCAAAAGACCAGCGATGTAAAATGTCAGTTTCAAAGTGAAAATGCCAACAAATGTATCCACCAATGCACACGCCCCGGCACATACATTAACTTTTGAATCTCCGGCAACAAGACACCACTGTAACCGTGTTTGGACCAATAGCAACAAGACATGATTGGTTGCAGAAAGAGCAGAGGAAGGAGCAAGGAGCAGAGGTGGCAAAAGTACTCACATCCTTCGTTCAAGAGGAAATACAGATACCGGTTTTAAAAAAGACTATGGTAAAAGTATTTCTGAGGACTCTGACTCAACACCTGGCTGTTTCTGTTCATTACTAATGAGATAATAGCATAAGTGCAAGGCTAACTGAACCTTACATCATACTAGTACAATTTCAAGACTATTAAACTTAAACCATTCTAACTTCAAATCAAATCAAATCAAATAAAAGAATATACTGAAAATAATGAACATTAACTTTGCCGACATTTCTCTGCGGTCAAGTCTCCCTCTCCTCTGTCTCGTCTTGTCACATCTATGTATGATATGCACAGATGGGATTGTCTTTTCTTTGTGTTATTGCCCCATCCATTTTGGTCAAAATCGGTTGTGATTTTGAGAAGATGCACAACGCAAAATAAAAGTGATGGAAAGTAAGACTGTTCTGAAAATGTAACATGTAGAAAGTGCAGATATTTGTGTTAAAATACTCAAGTACAGAAATCTGAAAAAATGCCAGACGAGCTGCAGACAGATACACAGACACATGGACAGATACACGCAGCTAAATGCATGATCCCCTCCAGGATGCCGCCTAGTGGAGGTTATTAGGTTATGGTTAGCTTTTTGGTCATGGTTAAATAAGAAAAACATTTCATGCAAAGGATAATTTCAACAGAAATTTGGATTTGCACACTGCACCTGGCTCTGTAGAGATTCAGGTAAATGTATCCACCACACATTCACTGACCTCCAAACATCCCACCTCACTTTTTCAACATGAATCTAGTCCTTTCTGTTTCTAGTCGTGTCTCCTCTGTGCGATGCATTCAAGGTGGGGAAACGCAGTTTATGGAGGTGATTTCATGCTGATTTGGCGAAACAAGGCTGAACAGTAAGAAGTGCAAGGGTCAAAGGCGCCACGTCCTAACAGCAGAACAAATATGTTGCATTGTAAATAACTGTAGTATCAAGCCACACAGAGCACCATTCTTTCAGCTTAGTCTAATGTGTATAAAGTTCATTTTAATTAGTACAAACGAGAAAACAGAAAATGAAAAATGGACCCATGCATGAGAAGATATTGCTTGGTCCCAGGTTTGGTGGAGGCCTTGGCTCTCGGTTCGAGGGTTAACAATTCAAATGGGATTTATTTAGCTGTTTTTAATCCCCTCCCATCCACTGTTACACTCCACAGAGCATGAATGAGGACAACTATTCAACACCGGCCATTAAAAATGGCTCTTAAAAGCCATTTATATTGTATTTTCTTAAGGTCAACCAATAAAAAACTTATACGGCAATACTTTTAAATGGGAAAAGGCTTAAGACAGAGGAAGGGCGAGGAGACAAACACACTATATTCAAAGGGAAAAAAATGAAGGTCACTATGGCAACAAACTTTGGGTCAACAGCTCATGTTTCTTTGTTCGTTTATAACCTTTATTTAGTTCTGCCGAGCTGCACTGGAGAGCTAATTGCCTCGCTGAATGGCACCAAGAGTAGTCATTCACTTCTCCTGACCATATTTTCCCAGCCGTCTGACGACTGAAACTGGCAACCTTATGATTTCAAGCCTACCTCCCTAATCTTTAGGCAGCTGCTGGGCAATTCTAATAATACAAAGACATACAATCATTCTTTTGGTTTGTTTTTTTTATTATAAGTGATGGTTTTTACAGTATAATTATAGTGAAGTCCTAAGGCAGCACAATCCAAGGCCTACCTACATACATAATAAAAAACTTTATATGGCAAGTACGGTAATGCAATAAAGTCTAGCGGGGTAAACTGCATTCAATTTAAGATGAATTTCCAAAGTAGCAATATGCTGTAAAATGTAAGTGTCCTCCAAATGTGATCATTTGTTTGAAAGTCAGGAACAATCATTAGCATTTACCCAAGTGTCATAGTTTCATAGCCATATCACGCTCACTCAAGAAGATAGTCACGACTTTTCCACACACTAATATATCATGCCATTCTGAAGCAATATTCATCACAGTTCGAGGGAGCCTATCTCCTTAATTTTTGTATTGATCTGGTCAAAGTCTCCTCATCACTCATTCAACAATAAGCTGCTATGTCATCTTCTCTCAAAGTTTAATAGCAGTTCTTTTAATTGGAGAAATTAGAATGTGCGCAGACCAAGTCAAGCCACAGTGCTCTTCTCGTCACTGATGACAGACTGTTGACTGTAAATCGCTCCGCTATTTCTTAAAAGGCCAGTTTCTAATGCTTTTTGAGAGCTCACATCTGTAACAGCAAAAAAAGGGCCTTTAAAAAAATCAAAATTATTGATTAAAAAAAATACTCAAAAAAGTGCAAAAAGCTCCACAATTACAGAGACGGGAATAAATGTAATTTGTACCCTTGATTAACTCGCTCATTACTTATTAACCTGCTGTGTTTTCCAATTGTATATGCATGCAGTCGATGTTGTCATTAAAAATGTACATTATCTATCATAGCAAGCACTGAAGGCAGACAGCTCCATCAATCAAGAAGTGCAGGTATTTAACAGCCATGTAATCTTAAGTAATTTGGCTGCGACCCCGCGGACATCCATCACACTCCCTCTGCTTAAAAATTTATCAGGCCGTGTCGTAGTGCTAATGTCAGTCAAACAGAAGCAGCTATTGAAAAACAAAACACACAACACTCCTCTGTCACACACTTCACCCATCTGGCCCGTAAAGGTTGTGCAACACTAAACAGCGATCTTGACCAAAACGCAACAGAAGGAGCAAGGATGTGACAAATGTGTCCGCGCATATCAAATAAGTCAAAATCTGTCATAACGCTGTCTTCCTCTGATCAGCCCATCTTCTGAATCATCTCCCTGTCTGTCATTGCTGCAAAGATGAGGCAGAGTGTTCTCAAATCAAAGACCACGGGAAGTTGGTGAAGCTCAGACAAACAGGATCTTGATTATGTTTGGGGTGTGTGCAACATTTTCGACAGCTATCGGATGGATCTGTTACGAATCAAAAAGACAGTGAATATTTTTCCTAGAACTCTCTAATTGTTGATGCTCCATAACAAACCATAATTCATTGGACTTTAAAGGAATACTTCACCCAATCACTATATATTTTGTATCTTGTCTTGATCGTCTGATGAAAAACTTTTGGTAACAGTCCAATGTTACTGCTCAGCGTAGTGTCAGCTTAGTATCCACCTAATCCTATTCCCAGCCGATAGAGGTGATACTACCTTAAAAGTGGATGTTATGATATGTTACATTAAAGTCTATATATTATGCTTCACACATGTTTCATGGAGAACTGACCTTTCCTGTTTAGACAGTCATGCCTCTTTTTGGCCAAAACAGTTTCCATCCATGAGTTCATAATACTCCCAGACATTACCCTGTCTACCGCCACCTTTCACTAAGTCCTTTTTTGAGTTTCTAAACTCCCTCAGTTTTCTATATTCTTTCATTTTCTTGATTGTAATTTGGTCCAGGGTTCTGACAAATCCAGGCCTTCATAAGCAATTTCAAGATGCAGTTTATGATTTCTAGTACTCTCTGCTATCTTTTCCTGATATTCAGGAGATGTCCAAATTGAGGTTTTCTTTCCTTGGCAGACCACTGCATTGCTCTTCTTTCTATTGCCTATTCCATTTTCCCTGTAGAATATTACAAGCCCTATCTTGTTGTTATTATGGTTCTCACCTCACATTGCACTATTTTTTTGTTTCCACTGGGGAACCAGTTTATTTTTGTTCAAAATGCTCAGAATGATTAAAATCGGGTTCGTGAACTGGAACGGAACCAGTTCCTTGTTGGTCAAAAAGACCTATCAGCATAGCCAATGACTGAGTAGGACTTCTGCCTGACGAACGAGTCAGTGGGCAAGGTCTTCATTTTGATGGGCATGCCGGCCATGTTGCACACAGGTGCTGCACATGACAGCAGTTTTAGTGGGCAGTGGTCTAAGATCTACTGAACATACAGATGGAGAGTCATGAACACAAAGAGTTGTAGAATTTGAAACAGTTTCATATCCTTGATGCTGCTGTTTGAGGAAGTCGCTGATCACATCCATCCAAGAGAAATGCCTTTTTGGAACCTTTGTTCTCTATGAGGCAAGTGATTAAAAACTTTTTTTTGTTGGACACTCAGGACAACTCAGGGTGAGTAAATGATACAAAACATATAACCTTTGGGAGAAGTACCTCTTTAAACACTGAACAGGCTTCAAACCATCTGACTTCAACCATCACTAGCGATCTGTAGAAATTCATCAGACAGTGTCTCCCTGAACACAGGACCTTGATGTATGGTGACCTTTATTTGGCAAATCACATCATTTTCACAACAGAGAGAAGTTAGCTAATTGGAACTGAGACTGAAGAAAAACACTGAGTGAAAAGGTAATATATCACACTGTTGAATACCAAGTGTAAGAGTGAAGCTTGAAAGCCGGCTGAAATGTGCGGTGATGATGGTCTCTTGTCCCCGGTGCCATCCTGCATGGTGGAGCTCCAGTGAAAGCAGGTGGGAGGGAGATAAAGAATGTTTTGAATCTCATTAGCAGGATACGGGTCGGAAATCTCAGCACCTGGCGAAGTAATCGTTGAGTCATCAGTATTGATTGGCAAACCTGTGAAATCCTTTCAGATACACGAAGGTCATTTTGTGCTATGGGTAAAAATCTGTTTTGGGTGAAGAGATAAGTACAAATGAAGTGAGGGGGAGGGA
>OMLB01062766.1:13337-27209 GCA_900302555.1 Myripristis jacobus | reverse complement strand
TTTTTGGTACCCCGCACATTGCTCTCACTACTCCGTTACGGGAGCCTGCCTAGCAACGTGAAGGAGCCGCCGCTTCTCTCCCTGCCTTCCCGCGGCTGGAGCTCCGGATAAAACGTGTGCGGATGCTGCGATGTTTTCTGCTTTATTTTTGCATTAAATAACATCTCCGGGACGGGGGAGCAAACTCCGGCGGGGTAAAGAGCCCAGAGAAGCAGCGAGGAAAACACCAAAAATATTTATTTGATAGGCAGATAGAGGGGGGCAATGGTGTAGAACCGACATAAGGAGAGGGAGGAGAGGAGGAGTCGCAGTAGGAGAAGAGCCAAAAAACCTGTTTGTTCATCAGGCTGGGGAAATGAGGAGGAGAAGGGACGGGCGACCTCTTCGTTAAGTGTAACACATCCTAGCGATCAATGTGAGCGGACGAGAGGGGGCTGCAAGAAGCGGACATTAGCCCAGATTTCCCCGGGACGCGGCGATGGGGTTCGGCCGGGTTCACATACTCCGTCTGCCGGCCGCAGCCTCAGCAGCAGCAGCAGCAGCAGCTAGAGAAGGAGGAGGTACGCAGCACTGCACGCCTCATCAATCCCCCACATCCTCATCATTCATTTATCCCCCTTCGCCCTCCTCTCCCCTCCATTAAAGCCAGCCTCCCACTTTCCCAACCACCCTGACACCCAATCCATCCATCCATCCATCTGCCCTTCCGCTTACTCCCACCACCCTCCCTCTTTTCCCCCCATCAGGCACACCTTGGACCCCAGCTAGGGTGGCTCCCACAAAGGGTGCAGTGCCACCCAGGGGGCCCTCAGCGAGGAGGCTCCATGCAGGGCTACACATATGCAAAATTAGGAATAGTTCAATTTGATGATTACTTCACACAAGCTTGCCCAGTGAGCGAATACACAAGGATGATCATAGTTCTCAGGTAGCTCTCAGTCATTTAATTAACCAGCCTAAAGACATTCTTCCAAGTCTGTGCAAAAGAAAATCTCAGATAAAGGTTCCTTGAGTCACAGTCTGAGATGCAGCTATTTGTGTCAGGCTGTGCTTTCTTCACTCGGGGTGAAAAAAAAAAAAAAAAAACGCCACCTGCCAAGTGGCAAAGCCAGGGAGATTTGATTGATCCAATTCAATTAACGCGGATTTTTATCCGATTCATCACATCCATCCGTCTGGGCCAGTTGGCGCTTAAGCCCATGCATGCTTAGGGATATCTGCTAACTGCTGAGGTGGACATTAAAAAAGCAGCGGTTAGGCTCACCATCTGGGTGTTCAGTCTGCCCACTAGACTATGAAACTTTAATAGGGTCTAATTTTCAAACCACCTCATAATTTATTGCTGTGGTGGCTGAACTGACGCGCACGTAACCTCCGGACACGGTCGCAGCTGAGAGAATGTGATCGAACCCTATCAACAAAGTAAGATAAAAAATGCTGCTTGAATTAAATTCCCAGGGTGAAGTGGATAAAAGGACAGTGGAAAGGAGTGGATAGTGGAGAAGAATATCACTGTCGTATAATAATTTATACAGCTATAGTAACTCACGGCTGCCAGAACTGTCTTATTTCCCAAGGGTCACTTGTATTTTTCAGTGCAGCTTTAAGAGGCTTTTCGATCCTTTTTAACAGGTTTTCTCAGGACAAATGGGTCTGAATGTGCCGTACAGTGGTCTTACATTATGAGGCTGTGACTCAGGTTTTAAGAATCAGATATGGCTGCGCTGTGTGATGGGGGGGCTCTGGTGGCCTGGCCCAGATCTGACCAGCCCCTGGGTGATGAAGTGTAAAAAAACCACAGCCGGCCATCCTGTGTCACTCATCCACATCCCACAGTTAGTGAGAACACAACTCGACCTCCCTGCGGTCCTATCCTAGTTGAGTCAGATACACACCAAACAACTGTGTTTAAATAGACAGGGGGAGAGAAAGGGTGAGAGTTGGGGAGCGAGAGGAGAGAGAGAGACCACAGCACCTCTCACCTCGATTTCAGGGGCTATTTTGGGAAAGTCTGTGATCCCTCTGCCTTGCTGCAGTCACATGGCAAAAAGCTGTTTTAAAAATGACATAGGTTGTTGAAGAATGCATTTACAGTGATGAAACAGAGAGATGAGGAAACTCACCAGGCCTTGTCTGTGGGGGCCACAACAGCGAGGAGAGGGGTATGCACTTAACCACTAGACTCCCATTTTAACAGCTTTCCGCCTGAACCAAATCCCACAGACATTTTTTTTTTAAAGGCAATTGGCAGCTAAAAAAAGGCACAGCAATAACTCCTAAAATATCAAAGGGAAGCAAATACTTTAATTTACCGTATAGAATCAGAAACAACCAGCAAATGTTTCAATCAGTATAGGCCCTCTTGTAATCATCCTGCATTGCACTAGTACTGATGATTGCACTAGAGTACAAGAGTTGGTCATAATCATCAAGAGCTCAAAATCAAAACCGGATTTGAATACAGAGATCAGAAGTGGGTAAGTAAGCCTTCATGAAATTCTCAAACTCATTGCAGTGCAGCACGAGCTACAAAATAGTGCTGAGAGTGTAGTTCAGATATTTCTGGCAGTCAATAGCAGCAAGAGAGGAAGGAAAGAGACTGTGAGAGATATCGTCAGAAGTGGGCTCACAACAAGGTTTTTCTGGCTCTAACTGGGCTGCTAACAATGGGGACTGAGAGCCAGGGCTGGGGCAAATTAATCAGACAAAGCCATGGCTGCCCCCCATGAGCAGACATGGCCCAGTATTGGCTTTATTTATCAAGCACTGAAACAGTATCCCCACCGGATTTAGATAAAGTGGCAAACAGACAGCCTTAAGACCAATTTAAGGTTCCTGAAGGATCCTTGGAGAGTGAGTGTCCTAAGCTCGCAACGGGATCAGGAGCAGCCTGGTGTTCCAACCGGTCCCGGCAAACGTCTTGACATGGAATAGATGCTAATATGAAGGACCTGCACCAATGCTGACAGTATATGAAAAAAAATATAGCACCAAAATTGAGACAGCATCTATAGCTCACAGTGAAATCAGGACTAAAATATCTTTTGGTGTCAATGTAAAACAGTTCACATCGCCTTTTTTTGTTTGCTTGTTTTTAAATAGGATTTCTTTTTATTTTTTTTCTATTTGGAGAGATGTGATTTCCAGCACCATAAGAAGAGAGAACAGACATAGGTGGTGTGCATATTTTTTCCGCAGACTCTGGCTTCAAGGCAACATAATTAGACTAAACTGGAGCACTAATCAGCAACATAATCAGTCAGGCATGTTTCAATAAAATAGGGCATTTAAGCAACAACTTGAGTGAACAGCAACTCCGAATTGTTCATTAATAGGTGCAGGGTATTTTTTTTTAGAAGGAAAAATGTTCCATTATCACAAAGTGCATTGTTTTTTTTTTACTATCAAGGTCATATCCTCTTTGACATGAATACAAGCTTGTGTTGCATGCATTATACATGTGATGAGGATGCAAAACCAGCTAGGCACTTTACATAAACGTGGAGGCAAAAGACAGCAAACTGTAAATAAACGGAGCACACTTAGTCATATCTCGCCGTACAAAGTTTTTCCCTTTTCTTTTTTTTTTTTTTTTGAGGTTTGAAGCTGTTGTGGTGGCAGAGACAGCCCTCTAATGTATGCCTAGTGTGTCACTGCTCTGTCATTCCCCCAGCCTTTGCTCTGATTATTGACCGCTGCAGAACCACTGGGGCCTCAATTAGCGCTAGTGTAACTAATTGGCTTGCATAGACGTGACATTGACGGGAGGCAAGGAAATGAATTAACGAGGAAAGGCATTGGCAGCATTAATGGAACTGCTAAAAGGTAAAAAAAAATAAATAAAATAAAAAAGCCTGTTTGATCCAACTGTAAAATTGGCATTTCAAGTAGAAAACAAAAAAACAAAGTCATACACTTGCCACCTATGAATGTGTGTGTGTGTGTGTGTGGGTGGGTGTGTCTGTGGGCAGAAGTGGACGTGTAGGAGTGCATTTATGTGCATGTACAACCGTGTGTGCTTGTCTATTAATGTGCATAAGTGTGCGCACTTCATCAGAATTCACATAACTAGATGTTCATTTAAATGACAGCAGAAATCTCTCAAGCGCTGGATATGCTCGGATGTAAAGTATGTTAACCTTTAAAACAAAGCCGGCCTTGGCCCCTCTCATTCCCCTGTAATTGCTTGCGCTGGGTAAGCACACTCGCCTGAAAAGGTTAGCGTGTTCCTAGCCGGTTGTCGTGATGAATGAGCAAACACTACCAGGAAATGAAAATCAGAAGTTGGAGATCGGCCTCACACAACGCTGCCGTGTAGCATTTGCACGAAATAGCGCGCTGCTCCGTGTTTGCAAAATATTAAAAACCCAACAAACAAGTAAACAAAGGAACAGCATCGCAGGCACTTAGGAAACAAACGCGCATGAGGGACGAGGCATTCCAGAGTTGCACTGTTGCCGCATTAATATTCAGCAGCATCTAGCATAACCTGCAAGTTTCTGCTGGCATATTCTGTTTTTTTTTTTTCTGTGGTGATGTGTGTCTGTGTGCACATGCAGAAGAATGATTATCTGTTCAGTGTATCTGGCGTGTGCATGATTATGTGTGATGTGCTCTGTAGTTTGGTGCATGAATAATTATGTCTGCAGTCTATTTTGTGTGGATTTGATTATTTGTAATGTGAACCGTATTCTGTGTTTGTGTGTGTGCTTGCTTAAACACTAATGATGATGTGTGCAGCATTTGGAGTGTGTGTGTGTATGATTATGTGTGATGTGCACTATATTTTGTGCTTGTGCAAACTGATTGTTTGCCTTGGTGAGTGGGCAAATCAATGTGTGTGCATACGCGATGGTGTCTGCACTTCCCTTTGTGTGTGGTGGCCTGTGGGCAGTGCATGCATACCTTTTGTCTATATGTGTGTTTTTGTTTGTGCGTGTGTGCGTTTTCCCTGTATTTATACCTGTGTGTGTGCGTGTGTGTGTGTGTGTGTGGTCAGAAGATGGAGCTGCCTGGGTGGTCTCTCAAGTACACAGTAGGTAGCATTGATAAGCTGAAGGTGGAAGGTGAATGGCGGGTGAAGGCTGTTATCGCCAGAGGCTGGCTCAGGCTTCAGCACCACTGCTTGCTGGACCCTGAAAATTCATTTTGACAGATGCATCTTCTCCCTGGCTGTCGAGGCATGGTGGGGGGCTGATGGCACTCGCTTGCCCGAGCAGCTCAGAGTAGCGTTAGCCAGCACCACGTTGTGCAAACCTGCAATTTATACTTCCGCCCGAGGCATTAAGCTGGATAATGACATGCAAGAGCCAACCACTAACTCGCCATGCCCAGCGCCAGACGGCCATAGTTTTTATGCATGAAGACATATTTCATAATTTGTAGTCTTACCTATTTCAGACGGTCTTCACTGAAAGAAAACAAGGCTGTGATAGTCAAAGGAACACGTCCTGCCATCCAGGAAATCAACAAGATCATAAAATTACACAAAAATGTGTGCGTTTGCCAATGGTATTCCATCTATTGTGTTTTCTGCAAGATTGAATTACGCTGAAAACGTGTATTATGCTGAATTTCATCAACTAGGCTGGCATCTGGATGCATCTGTCTTCCATCACACAGATGTATGCACAATCATCCTTTACAACAGCAATCTTTCCTTCCGCCACAGACATGCTCACAACAGTATTTTCTAAATCTCCCATTTTCTCTTCTCAGAAAAGCACATCCCCTGAGTCTGCTCTGTTATAAGTCCCTGTCCAATCAAAGCAGCTACAACAGTGTCATATTGATTCAGCTTCTCCCTTTCAAAATGTTAAGTCAGCTTACCAACAGAGCCATTTACCATAGTGGGCACTGTATTCACAGAGGGCTGCAACTGGGGTGTTTGTATATGAAAAGATTAATTCAGAATTACTCTGAGTGTGCCAAAACAAACCAGTATAAGAATGATTAAGAAATAAGATGTATCCCATCTACAAGTAGAATAAAACAACAACAACAACAACAACAACTGCTCTGCATCTCAGACAATTGACATATGGCTCAGTGCCAATGAATAGGAGGTGCACTCTGGACATTTGCCAAGACTGTTTCTCTGTTTTGTTTTGTTTTCTTCAGATTAGAGAGAGCAGCCACTGAGGAGGTGACCCTTATCATATCCTGAAGGAGGAGAGACACAGAGCATGACCCTGCATTTGTCAGCAGTGCCAAAGAAGAGCCTGGGAGTAGCCTCCATGGCCAGAGAATCATTGCCTTCCTAGCCCCATCAGGAGCCCTGATAACCCTGCACCAGGGGGCTCAAGCTTTCCCTTGACTCCACTAGGAGGCTCACTCCAACCCATCTGCCAGCTCAGATAACCCTCTGAAAGTTGGCAACCACATGTTTGAGGTGACTGCATGTGACCAGCGCCGCCGCCCATTCCTGAGCAGCAGCCTCCTGCAACCTCAATCTGCACCATGCAGTGGAGACGGCGGCACTGCTGTCCCATCAAGATGACCTGGACCGTCAAGCGTTCACTCTTCCGGACCCACGTGGCGGGCCTCCTCTCGCTGGCCCTGCTTTTTACCCTTTTCTTATTCTTCAGTCAACAGGACTGGTTGCCAGGACGCAGCGGGCCCCGGGAAAACCCTCTGGCCTATACTGTCAGGGGCTTCCGCAGCCCCAAGGTAGATGCCAACCAGAGCACCTCCCTAAGGAGCCTCTGGAGGGAGACAGGGTATGTCGCACCCAAGCCTCTGCTCAACCTCAGCTCTCAGCAGGCAGAGGGGGCCAGTGAAGCAGGAGGAGGAGGAGCAGGAGGAGGATCCAGGACGGGTGTAATGGGGCTTGAGGATTCAATGAGCGCTAACAACAGTTTACAAAAAGAGATGGGTGTGGGAGGGAGGCTCAGTGCCCAGCCTTACCGCTACATCCTAAATGAGCCCTTCAAGTGCAGGGACAGCACACCCTTCCTCATCCTCCTCATTGCTGCTGAACCTGGCCAGGCCGATGCCCGCAATGCCATCCGCCAGACATGGGGAAACGAGAGCGTGGCAATGGGGCTTGGCTTTGTTCGACTCTTTTTGCTCGGCACAGGAAAGAGCTCAGACACGTTTCTCCAGAGCAGCATAGAGGAGGAGAGCCGAGTTTACCATGACATCATCCAACAGGACTATCAGGACACGTACTACAACCTGACCATCAAAACCCTGATGGGCATGAACTGGGTGGCTACCCATTGTCCACATGCCTGCTACGTGATGAAGACGGACAGCGACATGTTTGTCAATACTGAGTATCTCATCCAGAAGCTGCTGAAGCCTGAGCTGCCTCCCCGGCAGAAATACTTCACAGGCTACCTGATGAGAGGATATGCACCAAACCGGAACAAGGACAGCAAGTGGTACATGCCGCCAGAGCTGTACCCCAGTGAGCGCTACCCCATATTCTGCTCGGGGACGGGGTACGTGTTCTCAGGGGACATGGCTGAGCTGATCTACCAAGCCTCTCTCAGCATACGCAGGCTGCATCTGGAAGATGTGTACGTGGGGATCTGCCTGGCGAAGCTGCGTATCGACCCGGTGCCGCCTCCCAACGAGTTCCTCTTCAACCACTGGAGGGTGTCTTACTCCAGTTGTAAGTACAGCCACCTGATCACATCCCACCAGTTCCAGCCCAACGAACTCATCAAGTATTGGCACCACCTGCAGACCAACAAGCACAATGCCTGTATCAACATGGCCAAGGAAAAGAACGGGAGGTACAGACACCGAAAGTTTCACGGCGAGAGACCTCAGTGATGTTGCCCAGCACCTGCCTTGGCCAGGGAGGCGACAGACGGACACGGTGACAGTTTGAGCCAGAGCAGGGCATGTTGAGAGAACTTAGCACTATACACTCTATGGGAAAGAGCACATTGTTTTTGGTATTGTGTACAGTCGATGATCAAAACTATTTTTTTATTTTAAGAAAGATGTTAAGTATTGTAAACCTGTTCAACTGTTTCTAAAAGGGAGAGTGGAGTACATGTCTATGTGCAATATGAAGCATGCACAAAAAAGTACAACAGGTCAAGAGTGGTGATTATGATACTTCAGGTGCCAATAGAAAAGTGGTAATTCACACTACGATTTAATGTGAGTATTCTCTCTACACAGGTCGTACCTGTTATATCACTAATAGTGGAGCCAACTCCACGACAAATCTTTAAAAAAAAAAAGTTTAAGACACAAAATCGTGTTTACACAGACAAAGGGAAATGTACATGTATAATGGTGAAAGTTACACTACCTAAATATGAATGAAAGTATCTTTGACGTGGACCAGTTATGCTGCCCTGTTTCTCAATGTTTACTTTACAGAATTATCAAAAAAAATGAGACTCTAATGAGATGGTTTATCTGTCATATTCTGTATTTTATTTACAACCAATGCGAAAGCACTCAGAATCACATGTCAGAGATGACTGAGATTGTATTTTTTAAAGCTTTACATTGAGTGAGTATGAGTCTGCACTTGAGCAAATGTGCAATGAATCAAATAACAATTAAATGTATTGAATTCAATTTGTTTGCAGCAGTGTGTGTGTGTGTGTGTGTGTGCGTGACTTACCTGAGACCTTTTCGTGATGCTTGGATTACAGAATTGTGTCTTTATTATCAGTGTTACATGGCACGCGGCAAAAGCTTGCTCTATTTCAGAAACCACAAGGCTTGTTTGCTGTTCATGAAGGTAAGGTGAGATCAAAATAGCACAACAAAGGCCTCTTCTTGTTTTTCATGCCAACTTCTCTCTTCTCTTGCTCTCTCTGTTGTTCACTTTGTACGATCACTGGCGCTGTATTGTTACTCAGCAATAACACAATTCAAAAACATAATTCTGAGCAAGCCAGGCAAATAATGTATGTTTCACAGTATTCTATAAACACAACCACTGATCTTCAAAACAAGGTATTATTGTATGCAATGGACCCTGGAGCAAGCCATTAACTTCCAAATGGAAATCCAAAATATTCTAATTTTCAGAAGTAAAGGTCAGGTAGAAATACTGCGAAGACGAGCTCAAGGCTGAATGATGAAAACTGAATTAAACATCTAACTTTTACACGTCCTTAGGGAATATGAAAAATCCTCCACACCAAAACAAAGTTTAGATTTTAATTAAAAATGCATATGATTTTGAGAAACTGTTAGTGGTCTTCCAGATGGAGCTGAACTGCCAGCTTGCATGTGTGTGGATTTCTCTGTGTGTGTGTGTGTGTGTGCGTGCATGGTGAAGATGCGAAATGGCGAGGTGGGGGCAATGAGTGCACACTCTGGTGCTCTGGGTCATCAATAAAAGAGCATACATAATAGGGTGACGATCTGAAACAGCCTATATCAGATTAAGGTAATCTAATTAAACTAATGGAGAGTGGGGCCTCGTGCTCCTCATCTGCAGACTTCACTGCACATCTGTCAGTCTCATTTTAATCACCTGTACGTTCGGGTAATTCTGTGTAGGGAGCTGTAAAGAGAGTAAAGTTCACACAATGGTATAGTTTAAGCCGCTAATCACTCAACACAAGCAGCTTAGGGGCAGGAAGCTGAAAGCTGAAGACAGTGGAGGTAGAGAATATCAAGATGTTTGTCTCAGATAAACAGCACAGCGACAAGGAATTATTTCATGCTGAAGCCACAGGCAAAGAAACAAGCTGTTTTATTTATTTAATTTTTTTTTTTTTTTATCACTCTTAGGAAGACTTCATATCAAACCTGAGTTGAACAGTAATCTAGATTTTTTGAGAGCGTTCTCCGAGACATATCACTGATCACTATCATCAATAAAATGCATAAGGAAATCATACAAGGAGTCCACGTTACACACTTCACAGTCCTCAACCTAATATGTCAGGATTATGTTTATGTAACTCGCCTATTTCTTTTTTTCTTGTTTATATTATATCTTGTTCTCTCCCTGCTGTATCTTATTATTTTTCCTGCCGCAGTTTCCCATGGGGATAATTAAGGTATTAATCTACAACATTTCCATATAATAAATGTCCATTTTGCCACCAGCTATCAGACTGATATAACACAGTGGTGTCTCAACCTATATGCAGTTCATGAAATCTTATACATTTGCCGTTCTTAACACCCAGGGGGTTACTCATAAAACTCCCTGGCAGGGGTTTACAACACCATAGTTAGGTATTTTTGCTATTCATAAACAGGATTTACCAGTTTAGTTTAGTTTTACCGCTTCCACTGTTTTAGCAACGTCAGCCGCCTCTGAACATCTGCACGTCCCAAAAGCGATTCATAAAAGCGCACAGCTTCGCAAAATGTCAAGAAGATAGCCTATAATTGCAATTTACGATGATCTATGTTTAAAAAAAAAAAAAAAGTTAAGTCAAATATCTCTCAAAGCTATGTTCTCAGATGGTGCTGTCTTTTGTGGTTAATATAGTTTTTAAAACGCTGCTGCATTTAAGATTGACATTTATGGCCCAGTTTGGTATAGCAGGGTCAGCCTCCCCTTAAATCACTTTGACTAATGACAAACACTGTGGTTCCAGCATGTGGCATGTCCTCTTTTGTTAATATATGGACTTCTGCTGGCAGTCGTCTTGACATCTGGTGTGTAATCCAACATCCTTATACATGTGTGTGGAGGATCAGAGCGAGTTACATACAGTATGCAACATCTGGCCAATCAAAGACAACAATGCCACTGTTGCCACTGGAAGATTTTTCTGGTGAAAGAGCCCCATTGTCTGATGGGTTTTGTGGAACTGAGTTGATAGCATGAGCAGTGATGGCCACCATGGCTTAACGGTTAAAGAAAAGAGCTCTACCTACAGAAATTCAGACTCCATCAACAGAAATCCAAGGGGACCACCAACACTGTTTGATTGGCAGGTGATTTCCAACCACAGCAATAACTGCTTAGCACCAAACATGGAGATAAAATTAAAAGCAAACTTCTGTAAAGCCTCATTTTATCTAATCACTGCCCCACAAATAAACAGGACATATGAATTATATGCTTGCTAATGTCTAAAACCTATAGACAGACGTAATGTCAATAGTGCCAAACCCTCCAGCCTCCATTTTCCATCACAGTGCCCATGCCATTCCAACACTGCAATTCATTAAATACCCAACTGGTCCCAAGTATTCATCACCCTCCATTAGTAATGATGAAAGTCATGACTCAAAGCAAGAGAATATTAGGAACAAGGTTGGGTGCCATTCAAGCATGTCCTGTGCAATCAGAGCACCAGATTATCAACATCCGGTGGCACTCAGCCCTTTAACAAATGATGAGACAGAGGGTGGAAAGAGAGCCAGGGAAGGAGAAGGAATAGAAAATGAGAATGAGGAGTTAAAAAAAAAAAAAGGTGAGAGAAAAGGCAAGGCAGAGATAGATGTACAGGTCTGCTTTCAGAGGAAGGGAGAGGCATTACAGAATGAAGTGCAGGAAAGCAGTGTGTGAAGGCAGGCAACCGTAGGTGAAGAGGAGGAAGAGGGAAAAATAGAGGGAGGGAGGTAGTGATGAATGAAGGGGAAAGGAGCTGTGACTGATCAGTATTGAAAACCTGTGCTGCTGTAAACGCAGTGTAAAAGGTGAACGGTGGAAACGGATTGAGATGTCTGCCATGATGGAGTGCGGGCTGTGGTCCAGCTTTAACATCGCTGCTCAGTGTTCCTCAGACACCAAAGAAGGGAAAACACACTTGAGGAGGAGACAAATATCCTGACCTTTCTGTAACAGTCAGGCCTGGAACCTGACTAATACATCTCTAAGGGCATAAGAAGTCTGATGAATCCTAATGAAAGTTTAACAGGAAGGAATATAGGATTTTGGCAAACAAAAAAAAAAAGGAAAAAGGAAAAAAAGAAAGATTAACTGACATTAAGTGACATTTAATAAATTAAATGTCACTTTTATCAACAAAAAAATCTCATTTTCTCACCAGGAAAATTAGCAGAAAGCAGAGACATGGTCTTTCTCTTTGATAAATAATACACAACTGGACACAACTGAATTGTGTCCCATCAAACGAAAACAGACAGCGTCCCTCTGGTTTACCTTAAATAATGCATCTTCCACACAATCTTGTCCTATTGTCATGTCTACAGGAAGCAGCAACATCCTGTGCAACTCTGCGTGCTATCAGCCAAGGCAGAACTCTCAAACGCCTTCAAACAGATGGCAGATTCCAGCCAGGGCTCAAGGACTCAACGATAGGGTGCTGCCAGCATTGAGCCGAAATCTATTTATAAATGTAATTTGACAGTGACACTCCACCATGCAGGAGGACTGTTGGACATCAAGTCTGCCACAGCCCAGATAAATGATTCCAACCCTGTTAGCACTTTGAAGGGCCATTTGTAGACGTACGCAGTGTGGCCGCGGTGTGTCACGCTGGTCATCGAGCCGCAGGAGCAGTCAGAGGTGAAGGTGACCATTGTTGTCATGGAAAATCCATAAACACACTGGGCTGAAGTGTAATTTGTAAAAGTCCCAGCGATGAGTCAACCAAAGCAGCTGCAAAACCGAGTGATAATGTTCATAACTCATGGTTAAAGTAATAATCTGTGACATGTTCATTTAAATAAACGTCTGATTCAGCCTATCCAGTTCATGAAAACTTTCACGTTTGTGGTTCTTAACATTCGGAGTCTGGTAAGTAGTGTTGCATTTTACTTTTTTTGGTTTTTCCAATTATCCACCATGCCTGAACAGACAAAGAAAAAAGCACCTTGTTTGACTGGACAGCAAATAACCACCAAACATAAAACAAGCGCAGGTCCTCTGCCGCTGGAGCTGTCTCACTGCATTATGGAGAAATGTGCTGTGGCCTGAAGGTGGTGCTAGAGGAAAGGTCAGAATGTCGCCCAAGTTGACAGGATCCATCCTCTGGGGAGCATGAGTGTGTTCACCAAAGGTCATGACACTTTTTACTAGAAATTATGAGATATCAAATTTGACATTTTCGGCCTGAGGGTGGCACTAGAGAAAAGTTAATCGACAGCAGTTGTTCTTTTGGGATTATGGATGCTCTCACCAAATATGATGGCAATCTGCTGATTAAATTGAGGTATACTGTACAGGACAAAATTTTGCCTGATGGTGATGGAAGAGCAAAGGTCATGAGGTCAAGAAAACTGACAGGGTTCTTCCTCTGGGGAGCCTGAATGTGCTCCCTAGAGGGATTTGATGGCAATCTGTGCATTTGAGTATGAAATATGTGGCCTTGAAGTGAAGCAACATATGGATGGACAGACGTTGGAACAGAGTCGGTTCATTTCAAAAGCGAAGATTTCCAAGGATTACCACTTTAAGATGAGGGATGGCTTCACCATTAGCAGTGTGTCGGGAACAATCACAACATACCACACACAGTACATAACGGACGTACTTTGTCGCTTTCACATGGCTCTCACAAAGGACATTATAGAAAAGACAATCCATGGCATACTTGAAGAACATCGTGAGAATGACGCACTTCACAGCACAGAGGATCTATTAGTTTGCAGGGCAGCCATGGAAACAGTGGCAGTCGTCTTTCTCTGTGCTTTAATATTGCAATCTGGAAATCGTGGTACACCAACAATGTCCAAGGTGCCAGTGTACTAACTAACTGACTAATTCACATAATTAGTCTACCTCCTGGTTACATATCATTATTATGTTCGATATTATTTGGTTTGGTTCAAGTCTGAATAATGAAGACTGTTGCTGAGCAGAGGGGGGTAGTATTCCAAGAAAAAAAAATCTGAATTTCAGAGATTAAAGTAGTAAATTTACATGGGAAAAAAAACAAATTTATGAAAAAAAGTGCAAATTCTGTGATTATAAAGTCACAATTAAAAGTGATTCAAGTCATAAATTTCTGATAAAAA
>OMLB01062765.1:37211-67420 GCA_900302555.1 Myripristis jacobus | reverse complement strand
TGGCTTCCGTCTGGCCACTCTACCATACAGGCCTGATTGGTGGATTGCTGCAGAGATGGTTGTCCTTCTGGAAAGTTCTCCTCTCTCCACAGAGGAACTCTGGAGCTCTGACAGAGTGACCATCGGGTTCTTGGTCACCTCCCTGACTAAGGCCCTTCTCCCCCGAGCGCTCAGTTTAGATGGCCGGCCAGCTCTAGGAAGAGTCCTGGTGGTTCCGAACTTCTTCCACTTACGGATGATGGAGGCCACTGTGCTCATTGGGACCTTCAAAGCAGCAGAAATTTTTCTGTACCCTTCCCAAGATTTGTGCCTAGAGACAATCCTGTCTCGGAGGTCTACAGACAACTCCTTTGACTTCATGCTTGGTTTGTTCTCTGACATGCACTGTCAACTGTAGGACCTTATATAGACAGGTGTGTGCCTTTTCAAAATCATGTCCAATCAACTGAATTTACCACAGGTGGACTCCAATTAAGCTGCAGAAACATCTCAAGGATGATCAGTGGAAACAGGATGCACCTGAGCTCATTTTTGAGCTTCATGGCAAAGGCTGTGAATACTTATGTACATTTGATTTCTTAGTTTTTTATTTTTAATAAATTTGCAATAAATTATTTTTTCACATTGTCATTATGGGGTGTTGTGTGTAGAATTTTGAGGAAAAAAATGAATTGAATCCATTTTGGAATAAGGCTGTAACATAAAAAAATGTGGAAAAAGTGAAGCGCTGTGAATACTTTCCAGATGCACTGTACTATCCATTTACAAATCCATGTAGGGATCTGCGGGGCAACAATCTGATATGTGACTGTAAGCTCAAGTGGTTGGTGGAGTGGATGCACCACACCAACGCCACCCTGGACCAGATCTACTGCAGCGGGCCACCCATTCACCAGGGCAAGAAGATCAACGACCTGCTGCCGCACTCTTTTGACTGCATCACAGCAGGTACCATCTCCCTGCGTGTGTCCTCCCCGTCTCCAGCTCCAAATGTCTCTCATTTTCTCCCAGTCCTTATCAACAACATTATTAAGTTAATTATGTTCTGTTTCTATCGCCCAGAAGAATGTAAGGCCAAACAAAGACTTTGAGGCAGCCGGGCCTGGCGGTGGAGCCTCATTATCCTTGTCTCTCTGTTCCTTGCCTCTGAAATGTTATCTAATCCACTTTTTCGTGATGTGCTTCAGCATGAATTCATTTAGGAACTTCAGTAATAACTAGTGCAACTGATAATACAAAAGTGAACTTGAAAGGCAGGTTGCTGACAGACCCGAACCAATTTACTGACTGCTTGTTGACTGAATGGTTCAGTGACTGGTTTTCACATTGACTAGGTGTCTGACTTCTGGACTGACTGATTTGTTGACTGGCTAATTGGCTGGCTGATTGACTTGCAGGCGGACTGATGGGCCCTTTTTACACTGGCCAGCAGACCATCCTTACTGATTGGCTTACTGACTGTGGTAGATTTCAAGCAGTTATAATACCACGCAGAATGTTAATCTCCTTAACTGTTACTGCCCTCCTGCTTTTCAACTCAGTGGTGCTTTTCAACAATTTCCTGAAGGATGGGGGTAGTATTTTTTTAACCAAAAATTTCAAGGGTACATGATACTGAAATATACAGTGGTGGCATAGCCTTCTTTGATTGATCTTTGTTGTAATGTTATTACAGTACTATATGTGAAAATGTGAGCTCTGAAAATCCAGAATTTTTTGTGATTAACTATATAGTTTTAAAGACTGTGATACTACATAGGCCTACACATACACTTAAGTATACATACTATACATCTGTGCATACTATGTGTGCCATGTATACCATATACATACACAGAGCACATACAAACACATGGATACATACTGTACGTAAAAAAGGGAGATTGGTGATGGTAATGGTAAGACAAGTATAAAATGATAACGTGACTAAATTATTACTGTGTCATGTTTTGCAGAATTTGCTTCCTATCAGTCCCTGAAGTTTGAGTCCATTTCGGTGGAGGCTTTTACCTTTGGAAATGATCAGTATGTTGTGTTTGCCCAACCCTTTGCTGGGACGTGCAGCTTCCTGGAATGGGATCACGTTGAGATGACCTTCAGAACCTACGACACTATTGAAAGTAAGTTAAAAAGTACTGTCGCACAAGCACCATTCAGTTAAATTTCACAGCACGGCAAAATGCATCGCTCAGCACTGTTATTTCACTGCAGCTGTATTCAAAATGCTGGATATTTTACCATACTATATGGACAAAAGTATTAGGCCACCTACAAATGACACCTACAGGAGCTTTTATGACATCCCATTCTAAATCCATAGGCATTAATATGGAGCTGCCAACCCCAGAAAAACAAGCCCATAACATTATCCCTCCTCCACCAAAGTTTACAGTCGGCTCAATGCAGTCAGGCAGGGAACGTTCTCCTGGCATTCACCAAACCCAGACTCATCCGCCAGACAGATAGAGAAGCGTGACTCATCAGTCCACAGAACACATTTCCACCGCTCCACAGTCCAGTGGCGGCGTGCTTTACACCGCACCATCCGACACTTGGCATTGTGTTTGGTGATGTAAGGCTTGCATGTGGCTGATGATGCAATGATACCACTTACAGTTGACTGTGGAATATCTAGGAGGGAAGAAATTTCACCAACTGACTCGTTACAATGGTGGCATCCTATTACATTACTATTATAGTACCATGCTCGAATTCCGTGAGCTCTTGAGAACGACCTATTCCTTTCACAAATGTTTGTAAAGGCATGGCTATGTGTGTGTTTTATACACTTGTGCCAATGGGACTGAATGAAACACTTGAATTCGGTGATTAAGAGGTGTGGCCCAATACTTTTGTCCATATAGTGTATGAACACTATGTTGCTTGAGTATTTCACAGAATATATTATACATAAACAAAGTAGCATGATGCATGTGGATCTCCCTTTTTCATTTCTACCCTCAGTACTTTTTCTCTCTTCAACCAGTAAACCCATGGTGGCTAAAAAACAGCTGTGCAATTCTGACCTTTTCTTTCACCTTTTTCTTGTTGAGGCACCTCCACCGTAGTCTGCAAGCCCATGGTGATTGACAACCTCCTCTTTGTCATTGTGGCCCAACTGTTTGGGGGCTCGCACATCTACAAACGTGACACCTCTGCCAACAAGTTCATCAAGATCCAAGACATTGACATCCTAAAGATCCGCAAACCCAACGACATCGAGACCTTCATGACCGATGGAGAGTCTTTCTTTGTCATCGCCGACAGCTCCAAGGCCGGTTGCTTTTCGTTTTTCTGCGATCCCCTTACTTGAATCATTTGCTGAGCTTAAACACTTGATGTCAGATATTTTAGATGTAGCAAAAGAAATTAATATGACCCTGCGGCAGTCGTTTTACTTTAAGCCCATATATGAAATGAGAACAGTTATTAAGTGGTGTAACTGATGGTTATTGATTGCTAGTTGGTACTTAGCATTCAGTGTATGCTGTCAGTCTGGCTCCTGCCACAAACCTTTCACTTACCAGTACATGAGTGTAAAAACTGAATAAATGGTGGCATATCTGGTGTACCACTTGTAAAGGGTCCAATTGTAGTAGTAAAGGGGTTAGGGGTAAGGGTATGAAATTTTAACTTTGGAGAGAGTTTTCACCAATGGACTATGGCTGATAATACTTTGTCATATTACAGTAACACATGGTAGGCTATAGTGAAGAAACAAAACCATGTAACATACAGGTGCATCTCAAAAAAATTAGAATATGATGGAAAGGTTCATTTTTCCATAATTTAATTCAAAAAGTGAAACATTCATATATTTTAGATTCATTACACATAAAGTATAATATTTCAAGCCTTTTTTGTTTCAATTTTTATGATTACGGCTTACAGTTCACTTTTTTCACTTCACTTTCACTTCTAGAATACATGAAAGTTTCACTTTTTGAATTAAATTTTTTGGGGAAAAAATGAACTTTTCTACGATATTTTAATTTTTTGAAATACACCTGTACAAATAATGTGAGCTCGCTGAACTAGTCAATCCAGCTGAAGTGTTTACATGACTCCACACATTGCTTACACTGCAGCTAACAATTTACCTCTTCTCCTCTATAGTTTACTGTTCCTACCACTTTCCCCTGGTTTTCTTCTCTGCAGTCTGTCATTAAGCTTCTGCTCCAGCACAGTTTATGAGCAAATTTGACTCAGTATGTCTTTTTGTGTGTGCTGCTCCTGTAGGCCGGCTCCACAACAGTGTACAAATGGAACGGCAATGGGTTTTACTCCCACCAGTCGCTCCACCCATGGTACCGGGACACGGATGTGGAATATCTGGAGATCTCCAACAAACCCCACCTGATCCTGTCCAGCAGCTCCCAGAGGCCTGTGGTCTACCAGTGGAACAGGAGCCAGAAACAGTTTGAGCGCAGGACTGACATCCCGGAAATGGAAGACGTCTTCTCCGTCAAACACTTCCGGGTCAAAGGTGAGAACTTCACCCTGAGTAGCAGTGTATACACAGGACGTTGGGTGGATTTTTATATGGGCAGAAATCACTGTGACATGCAGCCAACAACTGTCTGTCATATTTTGACACCATATTTAGAACAGCTGTGCAAAAAACTCAATTCAACTAAGCATTACTGTCATGGCTCTGCATTGTGTGTGGATTTTTGTTGAACTCTAGGTCTCTTGTGTTTCCCCCGGACTCTGTGTTTATGGATTTTGTCCTTTGAGTTCTGTTCCCACTCTGTGTGTCCCTCATGTTTACCTGTTGCTTTCCCCTGCTGTGTCACCGCTCACTAGTGTTTTCACCTGTGTCTTGTGACCCAGTTTGGTAGTGGGGCCTCCTGTGTTTTCAGCCACTCACTGGCCGCCCAGCTTCTTTGTCTGTTCCCTGTGTCTTCCCTTGTCACCCCTCCATGCTTGCTCTGTGTCAGTCTCATTTGCCCTGCCCAGCCTCCCACACCTGCCCTGTGTTGAACTCTTTACCCCTGATTGTTCAGTTCCCGTCCCAGTGTTTCCCTCAGCCACTCCTCTGTGTTCCAGCTCATTCCCTAGGTGTGTCTTGTTACCTAGTTAGTCCCTTGTTTATTGAAGTCCTGTCTTCAGTTCAGCTCTTTGTCTGGTTATTCTCTTGCCACATGTGCTCCTCATGTTCCTTAGTTCTGGCATTTATTATTGAACACTATTCTTCGATGAAACCGGCCTCAGCTCCTGCATGTGTCCAATTTCCCTCCTCCACATGACAATCGCATCATTTTCCATAATACTGTATCAATTCACTTTCCCCTTGTATTAAATCATTGACTGAATCATTTACACAGTTTACAATTTTCAAATGTGACATCTACTTTTTATTAAACTTAAGTCTAACCAGGTGTTAAGTAGGAGTAAAGTAGGTATTATCAAGCTGTACTGATACATTTTCAGTCAACTCTGTAGAGTATTGCAGCGTATTGTGATACAAAATGTATTGTGACCCATGTATACCTATACACACTACATCATGGAGCTGTACCAATACCCAGTCCTTGTATTTACCTGGTGCGGGCTAATTTCAGAAAAAGTTCTTGGAGCAGGATTATGTGTATTCAAAGGTGGGGTACTGTCAGTTCATTTTCCGTTATGATAAACTAAAGGTTTTAACACATGATGAAATTGTCATTTATTAGCAATTTCATTAGCAATTATGGCCTGCACTCTAGTTGTTTTTATTGTACTAACTGTAGCTCTGCATTGCTCTTTAGGTCATTTACCTTCATTTTTCACATATGACCTCACGCCTATTGAGTGCAATATGAAGCTATGCCCATTTCCACTGCCATAAAAACCTACCCATGAATTGTCTCCACATATTATGCTCTGGAGTATTTAATTTCTTCTTTTCAAGGTGAACCGTTCAATCACACGAACTACTTCCTTCTGCTTTACTATTTCAGCTGCGTATTCAGTCTTTTATAATGTGAGACACTGAGTTCTTTCTTTGAATCCTTTTCCCTCTCCAAGGTGAGCTGTTCATCTGCTTGACAAGGTTCATCGGGGACTCCAAGGTGATGCGCTGGGATGGCGCCATGTTCAAGGAGGTCCAGACATTTCCTTCCCGTGGCTCTATGGTGTTTCAGCCAGTCTCCATCGGCAACTGGCAGTATGCCATCTTGGGCAGCGATTATTCACTGACGCAGGTCTACCAATGGGACACCAAGAGGGGCCAGTTTGTCTCATCACAGGAGCTGAATATCCAGGCACCCCGAGCGTTCTCGCTGGTATCCATTGACGACCGGGAGTTCCTGCTTGCCTCAAGTTTCAAGGGGAAAACTCAGATATATGAGCACCTAATGATTGACCTGAGTAATTAAAACCACCACCATTTTGGGACAAGTCATGTATTTAAATTCCATTCCCTTTTTCTTTTCTTCTCTGTGATTTATTGAATTTTTAAGCCCCAAAAGAATCGGCAGAATGAATTGAAGTTTCCGTCTAACTATAGACTGACCCCCAAGGGAGATTCAATCAGAAACTCCAACTATCTGAGAGATTTTTTAATATGATTCAGCGCTTTTTAAAGTGATGGGAACTAATAGGTTATTGCTAAGCAGTCCAGGTCCAGTTATGAAAATGCATTCATTTACTGTGATCACTTGGTTGCGTTTCAACCTTACATTGAGTGTAAGGCTCCAGATTGCTAAATCATATTCTATAGTGCCCCAGATGGCTGATGCAACCTGCTGCAGCCATTTCATTTTCATATGGGCCTTGAGGAAAAGTGTATGATATTTGCATCTTGCTCTCTTCCACTTTGGGAATGCCTTATTTTCCATTTGAAAAAAAAAAAAAAACTCCATTTGAATTGCGAATTGACGATCTTCCAGGTGGAAAGCTCTGAAATCATTGCTTTTGTCACCTCTTCCTGACCCAGTTGCAGGTCTACTCCATTTGACCTAGCCTGCTATGTTCTAAATAAAATGCTTGTGCCATTCAACACTCTAAATAAAAGTAAAATATATTATAACACTTGTAAGCATTAGATAGGAAAGACTTAGGGATTCCAGGATTGTAAAATTAGAGATTGTTAGTGCCGCTGACCTTGGTACAAGATAGACAGAGTTTGTAAATCTAACCCACTCAGTGATTGTCTCTCCTAGGATAACCTTGGTTTCATTGTGTGAGAGGCAAAAGAAATGTAACTGAAT
Organism: Myripristis jacobus; assembly: GCA_900302555.1. Lineage (NCBI taxonomy): Eukaryota > Metazoa > Chordata > Actinopteri > Holocentriformes > Holocentridae > Myripristis > Myripristis jacobus. The sequence goes on along the minus strand of OMLB01062765.1, from coordinate 60,227 downwards.
CCTTTTCAAGATGTAGTCTGACGCACGTTCGACAAAAACAATGAAACAGTAGCAGTGAATGGAGAGACTGCTGTGGACAACGCTGCTGAGCACTGATAGAGAAGGAAATGTTAGAACAAGCAGGGCCTGAGGATAACACCAAGCACCAACCAAAATGCTTTTAGATATTTCAACTCTACTAGCCACTTTGGCAGCTAGCCAGCCTATGTTCAGTGTGTGCTTCCTACAGACAGTCACTCTTAAAGAAATTACAAGTCTGAAGCCGCTCATCACAGACTGACAAAAACGTTTTCTGCCCTGATTATGACCATCAGTTTGAGACAGTATGCATGATGCAGACACACTCATAATGTTGATTCCTGATGAATTCCTGATGAATGCCTCGCTAGAAGCGTCGCACTGTGTGGCCCGGCCCTCTCTCTCTTTCACTGCACTCTTGCCCCTTTTCTCCCTCGGTGACAAAGCCATTGTTGTCTTTACTCTGCAACTAAAAGCCAGCCACTGTGCAGCACCTAGCACCTGTAGCTTCACATGTTCCACTTACCCCGACACGGAGGAAACACAGCCCTGACAGCAATTAACAACTTCACTGACAACAGTTTGCCAAATAAAATGTTTACGTTTTTACAATGTTGTGTAAAGTAATTTATATGATACTGCTTTTGTATGTAGAGGGGACCACACTCCAGTGTTTTATGATTCAAAGTAGAATTAGAATTTAGTGTAGATATTTGAAAAACAACACACACAATACAACCACTTGCTAAAATGTTGTGTAACACTTCTGCAAAACATATAAAGTATTTCCATCCGTCTAATTTAGTTAGTAAAGAGTAGATGATGTAACAGTCCCTAGCCATTTCTTTGTTTTGTTATCTTGCCCTATATGTACAGTGGTAATAAAATGCTTAATAAAATGTTCAGTTATAAATGTTTTTCTTTTCAGTTTTTTGTTGATTAAGCAGCAAAAATGATGTTTCAAAAGTCAGATAGTACATTGAATTAAATCCAAATATACTGGGAGAAAAATGAGGTTTTATCATGACAGAGACTTTTTCTAACTCATTTAGATGAACCTTTGACCCAGGTCAAAACCTCACCCGGCCCTATTATGGCTACATCATTGTTTTGCTGCACTCTCTCCGTTGCCTGACCTTGTTTGTGACCTGTTTGTTTATCTTGGTTGTGAGGCACTGTATGAGCTATGTTTTACAAACGTCTCATACAAAAGAAAGTAAATTATCACTACTTACAGAAAGAAAAAAATATGGTTGTTGTCTTTATCGCTTATGTTTAAAATATACTTCTTTATACTTCTTTAAGTGATGCTGACACTGGGGGTGACCTCAGCAGACCTGTGCTAGAATGTGTTGCCAAACACACACACACACACTCTGTTGCGCACGCTGTTGATTCTAGGTGAGGTAGACTATAGTTCAAGGTTGGTTGTGGATCATCATAAGGCCAAAAAAACCTCCCACTAATATTAACACAAAATCTATTATATTTCCATTCAAAATTATTTACTTAGATTTCTGTGACGCTGACTACATGAGATCAAGTATGCCTTAAATAGTCCATGTTAAAGGTTGTTTTGGCTTAATGAATTTTGGGTGGTCGACCCCCCACCCCCCATTGCCCCAATGTCGTCATAGGTGCATAAACGTTGGGTAATGTTTTGGTTGTCCAACAGGGTTGATCCGGGTTTAATTCTGCCAGACTGCCCCCCTGTGGATAAGTAATGAACGCATGGAGTTTGTGCCCACCCAGCCTAGCCAGCAAGGTTACACATTAACCGGTGCTTACTCTCTCACTCAGGGCTACTAAAGACGGCACTCTGTCCAAGGCATGCTGCCGCTCAGCCGCCGCATCTTACCATGGGCGATTTCACCGACTGTAACCACTCCACAGACGACCGGGCTTTCTCAGAGGACGACATTACTGTAGTGTTTCACAAAGTTACCAACCATGATGACGACGACGACGACGCCGGCGGCGGCGACGAGGAGTGCGGCGGTGATGAGCGGGCGACGGAGCGGATTCGTTTACAAAGTAACAGCCATGTGTCGTTTGATAATGGCAACGCCGAGGAGGATGAGGCGAGGGAAGGAAGCGCAAATTCAGCGGATGACAGCGAGAGGAAGACGCTTTGTCCGCCGGTGTTTTGCTTTCAGAGCAAGCCTACATTCCAAGGAGGAAGCGCACTCACAGGTAGTGGTGCGCCGTTAGCCGGCATTTGATCCTTGAGTGGCCTAAATGAGTGTGAGTCGCACCAAGCCGCTCCATCATTTAGTTAATGAACTTTGAGATGGGAAGGAGACATATAGTAGCAAGGTGATAAGCAGCCGGGGAGCCAATGACCTCCTGCCTACCCTCACGTTATGCAACTGACGTAAACTATCAGTAATAACACGTACAGTGATCCCCAGTAATACAGAGGAAACGATGAGTAAAAAACAGAGCTCAGGCCTACACACCTGTCTGAAATTTAAACAACCCAAAGTCATAATACAGGCTGCTTCACAAAGTACCAGCTAGTAGGCCTGTCAAACTGAGTTTTTGGTGTGAAGATGTGGTCTCCTGTGGGGAAGGTAGTCTTTAGATTATTATTTCTGATAGCTGAATTGATTCTGTTGGTTGGCTGCCTTATGGTCATACAGCACATCTTTATTTCTCACTCTATAATGACCCTACAATGCACGTCTTGAGCCAACACCAGGTTCGTGCCTAATATAAACAGCCTGGTGTCGGCCACTTTCTAAAGATAGGCGACTAAAAGCCGGCTTATCATTCGCATGATCCTTCAAGAGCATGGATGACTGTGCACTTTAGCAGAGCCGGGGGCCTATGGGTCATTAATTGTTGAAGTAAGATATGGCAGTGAGGTGAAAGCAGGACATTTCCATTTTAGGCATACAATTTTGACCTGGGTTTCCTTTTCATAAGATGTTATACAATTTGCTTGTTGCTTAACTAGATAAACATCTGTCATCCAGAAAGCATCTTCAACTGCATAAAGGCCTAAACCATTGTTATAGTTCTTTTATCAGGGAGAAAGACTCAATGTTTGAGGCATAGAGGTAGAGGTGTAAGAAAATACCAATACACTTGATTATCGCCATATTATTGTTTGTGATATTGTATTGATGATCAAAAACACTCGATTTTTAAATCATCTTTACAAGCAAAGATTTGTGGCGGACAAGGATTCATTTTGTGTTGTGTTTTAACCCCCAGCTGCTTGATAGCAGTGTTGTAATCTATCCTCAGCCATTTGACTCTTGCACTCCAACATAACAAAGTAAACTGAGACAGGAAGAAATAAAAACATAGCTGTTTTCCTGGGGGGAAAAAAATCGCAATATACTGCCTTGCTCACAGTATCGGTATTGCCAAATTCTTGCCATCACACAGTCCTACCTAAAAGGAAGGAGGAAGTTATCCCTATCAGTTTTCTTTGTGTACCTAGTGATGGCAGCTAAGGTCTGATTGCTTTTACAGACAATTGTGTAATAAAGGATATGAAGAAGAAAGCCTCACTTGTATTAATACCTAATACACAAACTTTTTACTTGAGAGGAAGGTCTGCACACATTTGGAACATGTCAACATGCTTTCATTCAACAACAATCCTATAAAAGTTTTCATCTTGCAGATTCTCACTAGAACTTACTTTATCCCAGTTCTAAAATTGCATTTCTGTTGACTTTGATTTCAGAACAGTTTTTTTTAAATGAATTTAGCTTTTTCTTTCTTTCTTTTTTTTTTTTGTTAATTATGATATCCTTGCTCTACAAGTGTCAGTGCCGCGGTTTTCAATAGAACAGAGTGTGTGTGTGTGTGTGTGTGCGTGCGTGCGTGCGTGTGTACGTGCGTGCGTGTGTGTCTGCTAATATTCTTGTAATTTGAAAGAGGGTTGTGGAGATTTCACTGCGTAAAGGCTTCTTAAACCCACAACAGAGGAAACAGAGGAAATGAGGATGGATGAAGTTTGCACATCCAAATCCTGTCAAAATGTATTATAGTCCAATGTCCTAAAAGGGCTGTGTATATAATAAAACAGTAATAGGTAACATTAGTAAAATATATGGAATATAGAAAGGTGATGAACTATATATAACACATTATAAAAAAGGGGGAACAATAGTCAAATAATTGAAAATACAGCATTACACAATATCTACAGAAAAAAATTACACACACATACAAAAAATGTGTAACATAAGCACATAAAACAGCACATAAAGTGAATACAAGCTGGTTAAAAGCCTAGTCCAGTACTTAGGGAGACTAAGGAAGATTAAAGGCAAATGCAAATAGATATGCTTGAGTTTACTTTTGAGTGAATCTGCTGAGCTAGTCTTTCAAATCTGGATAGGAAGATGATTCCAACACACAGGGACTGTGTTTGAGAAAGACCTGCCACCTGCTGATGTTTTATTTATCCTCAGGATAGTCAAGATACTGGCATTTTGTGATCCTAGAGCCTTAGCCGGTATGTGAGGAGTACCTTGAGATCATAAGTAGGATGGTACACCTGCAGTTCTCCTCAGGCTGGTGCCATATTCAGAAGTATTCAGATAAATTAAATAGAAAAGTCGCTTGAGCAAGCAGTAAGGAGAGGCCAAATGAAATATGCCTGTGTGACCCCAGGTTGGAATTTTATCTCAGCAGGCACATCATGGTGCCACAGGCAGGACTTGCAAACATTACACCATTGTCTTTTGTACCCATTTTGTTTGCAGGTTTTGTAACTTAACCCTCACGCCTCCCTCCCTGTCTCCCTCTCTCTCTGTCCCTCTGCTGATTTTCCTTACACTTCCCTCCTGATCTTTCTCTCTCTGCCCGCTCCCTCCCTCTTTCGTGCTCTGTCTTTTTTTCCCCCCCAGCCCCAGAGAAGAAGAAGAGATGTCCAGGCCTCGGTTTGTTCTACAGTCTCCTATCTACAGTCTTCTTCTCCATCATTGCTCTCCTGGTGAAAACCATTCAGGGAGTCCACGCTGTAGAGATCAGTGCCATTCGCTGCTTCTTTCAGATGCTCTTTGTCACACCGTTGCTCATCTATCACAAGTAAGTATGATTTAGAAATTGAACCATTTGGGTCTTTGGGTGTTGTATTACAGTTGTGGTCGCAGTAGTTGTTGGAGCTGTGCACTAATAAAGGAGAATTAATCATGATATTTCAGTAGGTATGGTTGCGAAACTGCAAACGAGAGTAAGAGTCTGTGACATTTTCATATAAATAAATGTCTCTCACTGAATGCAATAACACAGTAATGATTCAGCCTGTACTTGGTTAATGACAGGTTTTACATTTTGTGATCTACTTACTGGTGTCAGGTAGTTTATCCGTAGGAGAAATCCTCTTGCATCCGGGAGGTGATTCAGTCAGTGTCTGTAGCATCGTATTAGTGGTTTGTTTTGTAATAAACAGAAGGAAAAGCAGGCATTTAGTGTGAGAAGCAAACAGGCAAAGAAAAGTTTACTACTTACAGAATTTCAAGATGCATCAACAGAAAATCCAAGAAAGAAAAAGACATCCCAGTAATGGCCACACAGTTTTATGTCCAAGTGATGTTTGGGATGTGCAACATAAAATCACCACAGCAATGACCATCAAGCACCTCTCCTTCATTAATCCATCACCACAATCCACTTGTCCTTCTCTTTACCCGGCCATCTATTCACACATTTATCACCTGATGCATTCATACAGTACATAAATCCATTCATGCATCCATTTCCCATCACTCAATATTTTCTTTTCTTCATTTCGCCCACCATCCACCCACCCATGCAGCCATTCCTCTATCCATTTCTATCTCAATAGACAGTTCTTCGTTTCCTCCATTAATCCATGCTAGTGCCATCATCCATCCATCCATCTATCAATCATCCCTGCATTCTCTCCGCCCCTCCCTATCTCTCATGCGTCCTTTTCCAACTCCCTTCATTCGCCCCTTTGTCTCTCCCTCCATCCATGCATTTATCCATCCATCCATCATCCTCATATCTCTTCTCCTCCAGAACAGGTTTCCTTGGTCCCAGGGATAAGCGTGTGTATCTGGTGCTGCGAGGTTTCCTCGGTTCCAATGCCATGATCCTTCTCTACTATGCTGTACAACAGATGCCCCTTGCAGATGCCACTGTCATTATGTTCAGGTGAGATGACTGTTACTTAAATTAAAGGCTTGGACCCAAAATAAGTCACAGGTTTGGGTTTACTGGTAGGGAAGAGATGGAGACTACATAAGCACTGCACCAATAGGAACATATTTTGCAACAACCTTGAACTGTCCAGATTTTGCCTTTTTCTTTCATCCCCCTGTCTTGCTCACTCTCTGCTCCTCTAGCTCTCATTCTCTTCTGCATCCTCCTCATTCTTCTTCTGCCTCATCTTTTTCTCTCATCCTCCCATCAGTTTACGTACCATCTTCAATTTCACTGTTTCTCTCATGTTCTGATCTCTTTTGCTTTCTCTGAACCCCTTCCCTCCATTGTCCACCCTCCCACCCTTTCAGTAACCCTGTCTTTACCTCTCTGCTGGCCTGGATCTTCCTGAAGGAGAGATGTACTATCTGGGACTGTGTCTTCACTGTTTTTACCCTCACCGGAGTCATCCTCATCGCCCGACCACCCTTCCTCTTTGGCGAACGTCTCCATGGCATTGAGGGCAACTACACGAACCACATCAAAGGAACTATCGCTGCCTTTGCAGGTCATAAGAATAATACATTTGTTTTTTACATACAACTCAAAAAGACTATATTGCTAGTATCTACACCACATTAAACCACAGTAGGTAAAGTCATTAGGTAGAAAATATCTTTTGCCAGAGTGCTCCAGCAGGGTTGGCAAAGAATATTTAATATCCCTTACTTAGTCTGTCACTGGCATCCTGTTGTTGAAACATTTTATGCACAAAAGTGCAAATGAGCCTGAGGATTGAGCATTTGGCTAGCTAACTGGACATACAGGAGGTAGGTTGTAATTCCATCTGTTGTTTGCTGCGCATGTTTGCTTTAATGCACAGGTGTACAGAGACATGGATGACAGAATTTACATTTTATTCAGCAGCAGTTTTTATTGTCTTGAGCTATCATTGTTTAGGCCTGTTAGGGGCAGCATGACTCACAAGATAGAGCGGTCGTCTGGTAATCCGAAGGTTCCTGGTTCAATCCCCAGTGACTCCAGAGAGCTTGTTGAAGTCTCCTTGAGCAAGATTCTGAACCCCTAGCTGGTCCTGATGGGCAGCTCAGCACCTTGCATGGTAGCCTCTACCATCAGTGTGTGAATGTGTGTATGAATAGTTGAATGTGAGGCAAAACATTGTAAAGTGCCTTGAGTGATCGGTAGACTAGAAGAGTGATCCATTTACCATTTATTTGTACTTAGGCAGACTAGGTAGCGAATCGGGGTATGGAAGGCAAAGCCAAGGCAAACAAACACCAGGTAAATCAGTATTACTACAGTCCAAATTGAACAATCTCCCATAATACTCTAGTCGTGGGAGACGGTAGAAGACAAAATAGCTCCCCTCCCAGGAGCCAGGGGCTATCTTTTTTCGATTCCCAGGATCAGACCACACCGGTTTGGTCCTGGTCTGATGCTTATTTCATTTAGGGAGGTGCCCCAGCTGCAGAAAGGCTGTTAATGAAATTTACTGGACTGATAGACAGTAGGCAATGTCACCTCTACCCCACGCTGTATGTTGTGGAATTTTGTGCTTTGCATTTACACACTAACACTCACAATGTGAAATTGCAGAGTAGAAAGAAATTGTTCAGTTTCATTGGGTCCAGCTGCAGTCACCATAAGGCTCCAACTAGGCCTGTGTTTTTTTTTTGTTTTTTTTTTTTTTTTTCAGGATTTCAGCCATAGCAAAGCTGTCAACAGCTGTGTAGGTAGACCTTTCATTAAGATTCCATACTTAATTTTTATTTATTTATTTATTTTTTAATCCATTTGGCCATCCATTTTCTACCTACTTATCCTACTCAGGATCACAATGGTCATGCATATGTCACCTACCTAGATCACTGACTTTTTAACCTGTCATGAAGAATAAGGCCAGCCCCCTTGCTCAGATTCTCCATGGCTTCTCCAAATCCATCCTACACCCAGGCTTTTGTCTCTGAAAGTACCATAGCTTCTGCCTTTCTATTATCCCCTGTTAAGCCAGGAGTCCTGAGTGCCAACCAGACGTGGACTGCCCTCTTCCTTCTTCAGCTTGACATCCATGAGCAGCTGCCATGCAGTCATGGGAAATACTTTACCATGTTCTGTACAAATCTCCTTGCAGCTGCTTTCACGACATAGGTTTTGAACAGGGTCCAATCTGACTTTGCATCCACTGGGTTATAAGAGAAGTTCACTCAGGTTTGAGAACTAACTATCTTATACAGATTTGGTTGACCCAAAATGAGGCCATCCTATCCAACTCGCCACCAGGTGGTGATCATTTGATAGCTCAGCCCCTCTCTCACCTGTGTGACCAGAACCTATGGCCTCAGGCTTAATTAACCTTTGGTCCAAGGTGCTCCGGTACCATGTACACTTACACACATCCATGTGTTCCAGTGTGTTTTTCATGCCATAACCCTTGCCACCCTCACATCCACTGGAAAAATCCCCCTCTTTGGCAGCCAGTTGGGGACATGCCTCACTCACTGAGAGCCCTCTGAGAGCCAGTTTCCATAGTCAAAATCCCTGATGCCTGGATCTTTTCCACCTCTACTCTTTTCCCAGTGCATGTGACCCCTACGCGTTACCTTGCAGCTGATGAGCCCACATGGTGACGGCCTCACACTGTTTTTTAGGTTGTGCCTGGTCAAGCTCCAGGGATCACACTGGCACTCCCAGGCCTGGATCCAGGAGGGCCTCTGTGCCCTGAATTAGGGCACAGTTTTCCTCAGGCTTCTTTGAGCTTTTTAAATCACAATTTGTCAGGCCCCTAATTTGAGATGAGTTTGTCTTCGGTATCTTTCCCAGGAGCACAAGATTCCTAATAGGATTTCTCCCACTGTGAAAAATAGACATATGGCATATGTTAAGGTCATAATATCCTGATTCATCCACCAACACACATGAATGTAACTGTAATCATAACAGATTCATATACCAGATTACGACTATCAAAGACTATACTATATTAATCCATTGCTTTATTGTTTGTGTGATAATCAAAGTAATGCACAGCAAATAGTAATGCATCAATTAAAATCATGGAAGATAATACAAAGTTTTCTAAACTACAGTGTGGTCCTACTTTAAAAAACGAGGACAGGAGAACAGTGTTAATCATGAAAACATCAAATTAATAACAAGCATTAACAATATTTGCGATACAAACATCAGCTAGAAAATTTCCCATGAGTAGAGTTAAATGAGTAGATTACTCTACACTGTTTTTCAACAAACTCTGCTTTACTTCACCGTTAGAAGTCATTGAAGTGTCTGGTTGATTTGTAAGAACAAGTTGTTCCATTTCTTGTTGTTCATATCTCTGATGAATGGAAGTAAATTGCTCAGACAGGTTGGAGCCCAGTTGTGGATAATTCTGTGAACCATACACAGTTTAGCTTTAGTGGCTGTGCCTCAACAGGAGGACAAATAACTTGCTGGAAACACAAGGTGGTTCTGTGCAAGGGAAGAAACCGGAACGTTTAGTGTGTTTGTATCCATTAGATTTGCTTTTCAAGAATTTAGTGCCATTGTTAACACTCAAAACCTACTGTGCCATTGTCTGACCACCTAAATGGCCACCCAATAGGCAGCCCAAATAATTAAGTAAGGTCTTTTCCACTAGAGGAGGTGCTCTTAATTCTATCTCAATATCCCCAACTTTTGTTTAACTTTGAAAAGTTTTACTTGTGGCTCAAAGAGCATGGTTTCAGTCTTCCTGGTATGACTGGAAAGGATTATTGGGATTATTGTCAGTAGACCACAGTAAACCTTACTGAGCTCCAAGCTTAATATTTTCTACGGGACTTTTTGTCATTATGACAAAACAGAGTGGCCAAGTTATCTACATAAAAAGAAGGGCTGGCAGGGCTGTACTGATGCACAGTAAGAGCAGTAAGGGTCCTGACAGGATGCCCTGTGTTCAGGCCATTATTGTTCCTAATATAGATGTTTGGGATATAAAGATGGAATGTGCAGCAAATGTCTGGAACGCAGATTGAATCAAGAGGTAGTTAAAAAGAAGTTTGAATCAACAATTTCTTCATTCATTACCCATTCATTCACTTGTTGACTTGTTTAATTTTTTTTCCTTTGCAGCTACCATCATCTCATGCAAATTCATACTAGAGATATGTAGATGTACTGTATTTGTGCTTTCAGTTTTTTCCTATGAAAATAATTTTCTTATCCATTTTTTTACTCAGTCATTCATTCGTTCATTCATTCTGTCATTTATTAGTCTGTTTGTTTATTCACAGGAGCTGTTGGAGCTGCGTGCACCTTTGTTGTCCTTCGCAAGATGGGGAAGAGTGTCCATTACTACCTCTCTGTCTGGTACTACGCCGTTATTGGCTTAATCGAGTGTGTCATTACTCTCTTCATCCTTGGAGAGTGGACCATTCCAAACTGTGGGCGTGACCGCTGGATCCTGATGCTGATTGCTATCTTGGGCATTGCAGGCCAGACCTTCCTCACCAAGGCCCTGCAGATAGAGAAGGCTGGGCCTGTGTCCCTGATGAGGACTGTGGACGTGGTGCTGGCTTTCATCTTCCAGTTTATTTTCTTTAACCGTGCACCAACCTGGTGGAGCCTCGGAGGGGCACTGTGCGTGGTGGCAAGCACCAGTGGAGTAGCACTTCGGAAGTGGTACAGCAGCACTCATAAAAGCTGAGGAGAAGTGTTGCAACAAAATATTCTAGCATGACTATTTATTATATTTAGTTTATTTTTTAATTATTCTTCATCCTTTGATTATTCTATATTGTTTGCCCACTTTACCTTTATTTCTATCCTATCCTGTTATTTTTATTTATATTTATATGAATATATCTATAATGGAAGGAAAAGATGCAAAAAGAGTGGATCTAACTAACTGCTGAGCCGTATTCTGCCCCCCTAGAGCCCATGAAGCTAACTTTTAGAGATCTACTGTGTTCAGAAGATTTTCTCTGTTTGACAGTGATCAAATATGTGTGAATGGGGTGAAAGTTTAATTTCACCATCACAAAGTTATCTAATGCTCATCTTCCTCTAGATAGCAATGAATGCCTAGCTGGTGACAGTGGGTAAGGATGTCCCGTTTTCTCTTGCTCATTATCGTGTTGCACTTAGTGTTGCACTTAAACAAAAGGTCAGTCAGTTCATGGAGTATCAAATGGTTAGGGTTTATTGCATCCGGACTGTTCTGGTAATTTCAGGTAAAAAAAACTAAACTAAAACATTCTTGTGGAGTTGAGACTACAAACAAGTCCAGTAAAGTAGGGGAAAAAATATTGTTCACAAATACTGATTTTATCAGCTCTGGTGATGGCAGTACAACTGCAGTCAGTTTTTAAGCCACAATACGTGGAAAAAAAATGTGTGACACAAACCAAAGAAGCAACTTTTTAACATGAGATTTTCCACAGACTTTGAAGCCTTATCTGAACAAATAATGTCCATGCAGTGGCCTGAAATTATTTATGACTACTGTCATATGCAAGGCTTGTATCTCCAAAGGGTAATAAAACAGAAGCTAGTCATAAATCAGCCATGATTGCCATTCAGGTTTAAGGTTATACCACTGACTGTGAGTTTTATTGGCCCTTGACTCTTGATAAACATTTATCTATATTAATTATGACAACATTGAAAATGTTAATTTCAAGTAAAATAATAAAAATACCCCACCTAAATTAGAGTTACAGGGCTTTCACTTGATGGAAGTGTCATGCTTTAAGGTACTCTCAGGGATCTGTAGTCTCAGATATATAAGGTTTTTACACACACATTGGAATTAATCTAAATCTAAGCCAGAATTGTTATCCTTTTTTTTTTTTAAGAAGAAGAAAACTGCTCAATGCCCAACTTAATTTTTCTCCAATTTTCCCGTTTTTCTGTGACATATCAAAAGATGAAATTACTAATCATGTTCTTTTAAGTGCCTTAAACAGGAAAGTGGAGCTGCTTAGGAACCGCCTGAAAAAGACTGTAATAATTTTTTTTGTAATCAAAACTTGAAAAAAAAAATCGTAATGGAATCAATGATGAAGTCAAACACATTTCATTTTTTTTTTTTTTTTAAAGAAATAGGCCTTGGTGTCACATCAGATGTGAGGGTTTTCTCCCCACAATGGCCACATTCATTTCTTCGTGAGGACCCAGCCTTCCCATTATGACAAGCACAACACATTATTGTATTGCTGAATCATCCAGTTAGTTAATATTCTTTTATTGAACAATTTCTTTTTTGGGGGTGGGGGTCGGGGGTGTTTGCACTTTATGCTTTCCTGAGACTTTTTGAAGTACCTACGTACCTCATGGCAAGATAGCAATACGAGTTTATAAGTTTATATTTTTTATCTGGTCGATAAGCAGTTAACCAGCTGCCATTAAATGGATGGCATGGATGAAATGAGAAAGTGTCACAGAAATGCCACTGTAATTCAAGAAATGAAAGGATACAAAACAGCATAGATGATTGCTTGATTTAGTTAACATGTGCTTGTAAAAAGACAGTTTCTTGAATTAGCAAGAAGAACAAGAAGAAGTGAAATCACTGATTGTGTGTGAGTCTGGAGCCACCCTCGAGTGGCTGTTCTAAGATCATTGTAGGGGCAAATTTGGCAAGTACCACCCACATCATAGGTAATAAAGTAAGACAGTGTTAAACATGTATTTCAAAGCAACAAGATGGTCCTTTGTGCCAACAGGAACACTGCTGTGGCAACTTGTTTCGTCGCGTTGCCCAAAAACTTTGTGTGATTGCAGTGCAGAACAGATGTGATCTTTGCACACAGATGTGTCTAGGAAACCAAAATAATTTTTCTGTCTGCGGTTGCACACATTTGTAGTGTAACATTTCAGTGATAAAGCAGTTCCCCACTGTAAGACTGGTAGCATTGAGGGAATATTTGGGTGCAGCAGAGTTACAGTCTGTTATCCAGTATTCTTGAAGTTGACCCTGCTGTTTTTCACAACACTGCTGTACCTGTTAACCTGTTGAGAACTGTGTCAACACTGCTGCATCGTTACTTTCCATTCGATATCCGACCTCTGAGTTTGCACATTATTGTTTTGTCAAGCAAAATGTCTTATGAACATTCAAATACATTTCAACATAGATTAAAATGGGAATAGGTAAATGAGGAGTGGTCCTTCAGAGCATGGCACATGTGGTATGCGAATGCTAAAATATAGCAATGTTCCCTTTTTTAAAGTTTTAATGAAAGCACTTTCCTACACTGAGCTGAGTGTCTTTTCAATTAGACTTTTTTCTCCCTTTCAGTAATTTGCTGTGGCTTGAAATATTTCTCAGTTGTGCACAATCGTTGTGGAAGTACATTACTTTACCTAGGTTTAGCTCATCGAGCTCTTCATTTTCTGTCAGTATCATTCTCATTAGAGGTGCACTGATACCATTTTTTTCCACTGCTGATAGCAATTGTGAGTGTTAAACTTTAAGTATCGGTCGATACAAAGTACTGATCCGATCCATTTGCTTTTATTGAGTAGTACAGACATTATATGGGTTCATCTCTAAATGTTTTGAGTAATGTAACATCTGTCTATGTAAAATAACATGAAAATCAGGTTGGTTTGCTTTGATATTATGCATAATCGTAGTATCTGATTTTAGTATGGAGTAAGTTAATTGATATCAATACCTTATTATATCCTGGTATTAATGCCAGGTTATATGAGAGTAGCATTTTTTACACAGTATGCTGTTTGTAAAGCACTGTGGCCTTTATTCATTGTTCATGGTAGAACGTTACAGTCATGTCAGATCTTCATATACATTTTATGTTGCTGTTATTTGATTTGCTTTACCAGTGATTCTTTTTTATTATTATTATTTCTATGAGTATTGGTTAAGATGACTTACATGCTAGTAGTGCAAGCACAATGTATTGTATTTATATAAAGTGCAAAATGGTTAGTGTGTTCATGTGTTTCAGTACCTACAAGCCTTACAAACCTACACCTAAACTCATAGGAATTTATTACTATGCTTTAACAGTATTTATTTTAGTATTTCTATACTGTGTAACATCAGAATATTCTAAAATATGTTTCTATTCATCCATGATGATGGATAATATTCTAGGAATACATTATGATTCAGGAATAAATTTCATACGAGTTTCTAACTCTTGGTCTCTGTGGTCTTGAATTATAGCACTAAGCAGTTTAATTTCTATTTCATCATACAAAACAAAGTTGTGCCTGTGTTCATAAATCATTTGCAAATGTTTTTCTCTGCCATATATCCCTTGAGAAACGATCCAGTATGTGTCAGTATATCACTGTGTTTCAAAACATGGCAAATTAAGTGGAACGGACCCAAACTGTGGAGAGGTTTTGGCCGTGCTTACACTTACAGCATTGTACCAGGGCCTTGTATTATGTTCACCTCACACTAATGACTCAATAGAGAACAATGGTAGAAACTAGGCTATGGTTTGTACAGACCATACAACCTTTCACAAACCACTGAGTCAGGGAGCTGTTGTCAGGAGTCAGGACTGCTTAGCATAGTACCTGGCTGAGTGGATTGTTGTCATTGTCTTGTGTATGTGGGTGTCACTTGTCCCTGTTAGCACTGGAGAGGCTTTAACTACGCCTTTGTTTATTTGTCCCTTAAACAAAACATTTGTGAGGCATTCATTCACACAGAACAGCCATATTGCATTTTGTCACAGTGTCGCCCATATTTTGCAAAACATAAAGGCCCATACCATTCACATTCCACTTCACCCAGGGCTAACTTCAGTCTCATAATGTAATAACTCTACACTCTGATGCAAGGTTACCCTCGGCTTTGAAGGATTTGTAATTCCACTGCTAACCCCGAGCAAACCGAGATGTGAAAAAAGCTAAATGAAATCTCACCAACACTTTACTTTTCACCAACTGTGGGCTAATAATGTGATGTATTAAAACAGTATCGTATGTCACTTTGTTTTTTCCCCCCAACTTTTTAATTCAGCATCACAATACAGATATTTTTTTTTAACATATATATCTATTGTACCCTCATAAAGGCAACAACTGAGAAAAAATCCACTGCCACCTGTACTTGTAATACCATTTTCAATTGATTTGATTCTACCTTTAATATCACATTTTTAAACATACATGCAATTACAATCCATAGTATGTATAATTAGTACTTTGCAAAAACTATATAAAGTACTGTGCAAATACAAAAAAAAAAGATGTTTGGTCTTGTTGATTTCAGTATAAGACATGGTGGTAGTGGTTGCAGCAGCAGTAGTGGTAGTATGACACAGTTGTATCAGAGGTAATAGTAAGAATAGCAGTATTAGGTTGAGCAGAAACAGTAGTACCAGTAGTAATAATGGTGTTGCTGGTTACTTCCCAGACATGAATGACTTTTGCCAGACAGCAGGGGGCAGAATCCTCTCAGGCAAATCCTGTGGTGAGAAACTGAAGCCTTGTTTATGCACTGAACCTCAAACTTGGCCAGCATCTTTGAGTAAGTTTTGGCTGTGATTGGACCTTCAGAGGGAGATTACTCATCACAAGTCATGACAGAACATTATGGGAGTCACATGGAGGATGAGCTAACCTATTGATAATTTGCTTACATTTACTTTGGCTGCTATCTTGGGAACTCAAAGGATTTTGGGGGCTATTATCTATGATATTATTATATGGGTGTAGCCATTAATAAATTGGAAAAATGATTACAAAATTCAACGATAAAAGTGTATAAGACTAAAAAATGAGGATCTGAATTAAAGTCAGGGTTACAGTACGAATAGTAAAAGAAGTATCAGGTGTGTTTTACTAATGTGTTGTGTCATAGATCGAAGTGTGAGGCTAACTTACAATTGCATATTTGAAAAAAAAATCAAAAAACTAATTATAAAACATCTACAAGCAATTTTTAAGAACACAAGAACAATGCAACTAAAGAATATACATTTCACATAGGTGTTGATGTGTAGGTGTGTTTTTTTTCGGTGTGTTAGTGTGTTGTTGTGGTGATGGACTGTCTGTCCAATGCATGCTGGGACAGGCTCCAAACCCTGTGGCCCTGAATAGAGATATATTGTGTTGGCCAGTTCCTTCAGTTAGCTCATTTTGCAGTTTGCTGTTAGGAGTCTTGCTCTGGAGAAGCAAACACCAGGCTTAGCTGACACCATAGATAACATCAAGACTGCCACCAATATGTGTGTGTGTGTGTGTGTGTGTGTGTGTGAAGATATCTCCTCTGTGCCAGCCTCATAGCTGTGTGTCATCTCACACCATTTCCTGACAGTCTCGCTTAACCTAAACCTATTACAGCATGGGATCAGGGGAACCTTCAAGCAATATAAGAATCAGGTACACTGTCCGGAATAGAAATTCTTAATATTTTTCCTCTCCTTCTACTTCTTAGACCCTACATTACATTCATGAACAGATGTGGGCTACCATGTCCATTCAATTCAGTGTCAGTTAAAATGTCAATCATTCAGACAAATCAATAAATTGATTTGAATATATGTTCTTTGGTTCATGGAGACTTTTTGTATCTCATTTTATTATGCCCTCATGCTTTAATAATTTTTAAAAAAGTGATCTGCAAGACTATATTCCAGAGCGCTTAATCACTTCTTGACATATGTGTTTGTTGGTGAATGAGTGAGCCACCAGTCAAGATGGCACCTGAAATTCTTGTTAAAAGGTGTGACATGACAGAGCGAGAAATGAGAGTGGCCAGGTGGGGGAGGGAGAGAAGGGGGTGGAGAGGTAGTGCAGATGGAAAGGAGACAGACGTGCTGCCAGTCAGACAAGGGAGGAGGGACGGCGGAGAGAGAGAAGCGCTGAGCGGAGGTATGTACAGAAAGACACTGGGGTCAGGGCTAAGGAGAGAAAGATGAGAGCAAGTCAGAGGTAAGGGAGGTTACCGGAGGAAAAATAAGGTGGAAGTATGTGTGGGGGATGTAGAGGTGGAAGTGAGGGGGAGGAGGACTCACAAATGGGGATGAAGGGTGGATAGGATGGAGGAAAATAAAAAAGGGGCATCTATTTCTCTTCCAAACTTTAATTGTGGGAGTGCAACAGCACCACATCGCTGCATTGCATTCTAAAGAGTTTTTCCTTTGGTTTGTTTGTTAGTGTACATCAGAGAGGAAAGTAGGGCATGGGTCAAAGATCTTGAGTCACTCTGGAACAAGCTGTTGAGAGCACATGATGATGTTGTGCACTGAGCCAAAGGGACCCCACCAGGGAAACCCCTTTTGATTTTTTTCTTTTCTTTTCTTTTTTCTTTTTTTTTTTTGGGTTCCCAGCCCTGGTGCTGGATGGAGTGACGGAGAAGTGGAGGGCTTGCACATTCCTCCTGGATGGCATAAGACTTCCCATCAGAGGGGCGGGAGGGAATCGGAAAATAATCCCTCATTTTCCAAGTTGAAATAAATGCAGTTATAGGCTGTGAAGTGGAAGGGGGTATCCTCTCTCCTTCTCTCTCTCTCTCTCTCCCTCTCCCTAATAAACACACACACTCTGCTCCCTCTTCTCTCTCACACATGCACACGCCCTTTCCCACTGGCACACACACACACACACACACACACACACACACAAAGGAGGGGGTGTGACCGGGTATGAGTCTGAACCAAAACTGCAAACTGTACACAAAACTCTAACTACTTCAGTATTAAACAGGGAATCAGCGCAACAATGAAACCATTATCGTCTACCATATGTTGGCTGCTCAGGCCACCTCAGCCTCCGCCAACAAACTCAGTGTCAGCATGAACCAATGTGGCATTAATTATTAGGCCACATATTCTTTCCAAATGTTATTTCCCCTCCATTATACATTTCAGCTGACAAGATGATAAGCAGTCTCACATTACTGCAGGGCCATAAATATAAAAAGATATAATTTGTTCTCAGCTGCAAGTAAGAATTCCAATGCATTCCATGATATGTAAACCTCTGAAATTATTAAAGGCTAGTCTATGCAAATGAATAATTTGCAGATGGACGACTGATATTAGTCATAATGTGACTGCTTTAAAACAACAACAAAGCATTTTAGTGGGAACTCAAGCATATAGACAGGACAGGCTGCCTAATGTGAAGGACTGCATGGCTATAGTGAAAAATGGTGGCCAGACATTCCAATGTAATGACACAGCACACCATACACACTCTCTCTCTCTCTCACACACACACACACACATACACACAGCTTCCACGCTGCTTATCGTAAACCAGACCAGGAGCCATTGTCCTTCTGTCCTAGACTACCAGCAGAAAGAGAGAGAGAGAGAGAGTGCCTTCATTTGCTTTTGGAAACATTACACTTGTCACCACTAATTAGGAGCATAGAAACTCTCGGCTACTACTCAAAGTGCCACAAAAATGCAAAAACAAACAAACAAACCAACAACCAACAAAAATGAGTCTTATATCAAACAGCCCACACGATCATCAAATTCTCACATATATTAAATTAATTCTAATAAATTAAACTATATGTCATTTGTATCAAAAACACATTAAAGCAACTGTAAATTCTGGCACTCTTCCAACTTTCACATCTTTTTCAGCTATCAAACCAACATCTGACATAGAAGTGACATGCTGAGGGAGCTAATAATTTGATAGGCTTCTAGTTTTACTGAAAAAAAAAAAATAAATAAATAAGTGCAGCCCTTGTCTCTTCTTACTGACAGAGCCATTGCTTGTCTAGCTAAACATATTTCTCCAGCCAGTGCCAGGTAGGAACATGATGTCTACTTGTTTTGTTGTATTTTAGCTTTATACATGGTTGATATGTCATGTGTTGTGGATATGCACAGCTTTCACTCTATATACAGGTGTTTCGACAAATGTGAGAGGATGGCTGTGATTGCTGCGTCTATCAGAATGGGTCATCAATGGGCAGAATCATTTGTGCTATGAATGATGCACATAAAATGTTAATTTTTCCTGATCTATCGTTGGAGGTACTTTCATTTTGAATCCTTTGAGATCCAAATTGCTGCATCCCAGAAATGACTGATGCAAACTCAATTTTATTGCTTCACAGCAAAACACACCCATCAACAATCTTTCAATTTTTTTCCGACCAAGACCAAGTGAGAGGCAGGTCGTGTTTCCGTGCAGCAACTGGAATGTAGGAGCTTGCGCGGAGCACGTGAACGCGTCAGAAGAGAGGCAGAGCGGTTTCCCGGCGCTACCTTAGCCGCTGCATCAACTTTCCCTCCGCTTACTTTCTCCACAACACTCAGCTGTACCGTGTCGCGGCACACCACGCACCGAGTTGGTACACAGACAGACCACGTGGAATACCCCTCTCTAGGTGAGGCTGAAAACACTGCCCGGTAAGTTTGTGCCACACCACCGTCAAACACGTTTACGCACCTTTTTCACGCGGCTCACGCTGCACCGAGCGGTTTTGGTTCACGGCTCGGTTTTGTTTTGTGAAGTGGTTCACCAGGTCAGGGCTCCCCAAACTGACACCCGCTGTCCACCCATCCTTGTTGGGGTCCCGGGCAAAACGGGAATGAGTTGAATGTCATTGCATTCACTTGAAGTTAGCACTAGGGGTAATGTGTAAGAATGAGCTCGTAAGTTTCACTCTCTGTGGTGTTAACAAGCCACAGGCACCAGATATCACTTGTGAGGCTCTTATTGGGACAAAGTGTTAACAAATGGGGCTTTGTGGTATAAAGCGGAACTGTTTGGGGTTCCTTGAGCGGATCTATTTTGCGGGAATTGTATTTCAGCGTTCACTCTAAAATATACTGAAGTTTTGCAGAGATGTCAGCTCTCATTCTCTGTGAATGCTATTTGCCAGCTTGGCAGGCTGAGGTGTGTGTATGTGTGTGTGTGCGCGCGCGTGCGTGTGTGTATGCTGAGGTTGAACGGGTCACATAATTGTTTACATAGCCAGAATCCCCCAGGCATCATCTGTGGGACACTCTGTGACCTGCAGCCCCCTCCATGTGATCCTTCAGTGAAAGTTGTTTTAAAGCATAAAGATGAATTAATTCCAAATGGAAGTCAAAGGAAAACACCACTTCGTTTAATTCAGTCCAGATCATGATCACAGTATTTGCTGAGTACAATAGCTGTAAAGGAATGTGTCCCTGGCAGCTTTGGTGGAGACATGCATGGACAACTTATGAAGTAACACACCCTGTACCTGGCAGTCTGACACATGGATAACAAGGAAGGGACTAGCAAAAACAGCTCATTCAGATATTATTGCATAGGCCTAGCCTGTGGCTGTAGTTGCAGGGAAGGTGTGGTGATGACTATATTTCCAGAAAATCCCCCTTGGTGCTTCTTATGTTCTCTCTCGTGGAGCAGCTCCAGGGTTTTTATCTTGATGACATCACAGGTTTGAGTCTTGGCTCCTGGTTCTCTAGCTTTGGAAGAGCATTGTGTTCACATACTGTGTATTGATCTGATCCCCCTCGACCACTGGGAGAAGATATGTAGAAGTAGATCTTTTTCCTGCATGCTTAGAAAATTGGTGCAGCACTTTGCTTTTCTTTCCAAGAACTGTTTAAAAAAAAAAAATCAATCTTTTGAGCCACTGCATTGCATGAGAGTTGGTCTTGCACTAGTTTGCTTTGAATTTGGTATACAACAGTCAGAATGAATGGTTGCAGGTATTAATATGGGATTCCCTGCTGAATTTTTAAATTGTTGTTCCTCTTTTGTGGAATACCACTCAGTTTAATAATGTACACATGCACTAGGTGTGAACGATTGCAGTTACCTTGATATTGTGATTATGATATAATTCCTGATTTTTGCAGGACATTTTTACACCATAATTTTCAGTTTCACAGAAATAACTATTAAAATGATGTGGTTTTTCAGGGATTCATGCCAAACATGTTTTCTCATATCTGAAGAATAAAGTTAACAAGTCTTAGCATCTCTGTAGCGCCACAACACTTAATTTATAATGCTATTTTGACATCCATTTTACCTCTGTCATCATATTTCCTGAGATTATATATTGCACTTGGCCATATAGTGATTTTGATAATGTTTTGGTTAATTGTTCATCCCAAATATGCACTTTTCTAAGCCTGGTGCACTCCTACCACTATTTGCTGACATGAATAATACTCTCTACCAGTGGTAGAAAGCATTGAGCCAACCCTCACATGATGGGAAGATGCGTAATCTGGAACTGCTTCTTTGACAGTGAAGCTGAATTAATGGGAAAAAAATCCTGTAACAGAGGAAAGCCATATGCTGAATTGATGTAATATTACTGGCACTGAACCTGACTAAACTGATTTTCCCTAGTAGGTCACTCCCACACACAGTTATTGTGGTCTTACATAGTTCAGTCAACATGTGTGAACCTGAACAAATCAAGGCTCAGTTGGAAATCAGAGAAGCAAACAATCATGTCATAATCAGGATGTAAAAGCCAGGGGGCACGAACACCTGAGTCTTGGTCAGTGATTTTTTTCATTGGGTGTTGGATTAACATCAGACTTCAGCTTTCTCTTGAACCTGTTTGGACTTTTCTGTGTATTGGGCTATCATCTGAAATAATGTGATTAGAACGCTATCACATGGAGTCATTTTCTTCTGTATTAAGTAAGTGTATCCTTATCATTAAATATTGTGCTCTTGAAAAATAACTTTGTTCACACCAGTTTGGGAATTGACTTGGCACTGGATGAGGCTCAGTGCAGGACTGTAGTTAAGTCCTGCATTCTTGATGCTCATTAGCACCTACAGAGATGGGCTATATGTGCAACATTTGTATACCATTGTTGTTTTGATAATTGCCATGAACTGACAGTCAGAGGGTTACAGTCGAGGCTTTGCTTGGCATGCAATGTGTGAAATGGACAGGGATTGACCAGCATTCCCAACTGCGAATATGGTCAAGCCTACTTGAGCCTTCCCTCTCTCTCTGTTGCACGCACACACACATGTTCCCATGCACTCACATGCAGACACACACCAGCACTCTGTTTATTCTAGTCCTCAAGTACAGTCACCCCTCTTGAGTCTTTATCCTCTCTCTCTTTCTGTCTTTTTCACACACACACCGGCATTCACACTCGCAGTCCATTCTACCCTGCAAGTACACTAACCCCTTCTTGAGTCAGCCCTCTCTGTCTGTTGTTACACAGACGCATACACAAACAGATACACACTCTCTCTCTCTCACGCGCACACACTCACACATAGAGCCTCTCTCCCTCTCTCTTTCTTTGCAGTTTCCACTGGCGTCTCTGTTCGCCCTGCCCTCTAATCAAAGCCATATGTTCTCCAGGTCCCTCGCATGAAAAGTCTGTTCTGTTTGCAGCACTTCACCCGGCGTAACGGGCCTCGCACGTTTGTTACTAATAGCGCTGGTTCATGTTCAAAATGAAAAGTAGCCTACCTTGTCTTAAATTTTCTCTTTATGTTTCATTGTAGTGCTTGGTGATTTGGACAAAATCAAATATCACGATATCTGTGACCACATATCTTGATATTGACATTATAGGGATGAATATTGGTGCAAGAGATTTTGGATAAACAGTCATTTGGAATATGAATATGATGACCAAGCAGGTAGAGACAAATGATAAGACTGGATAATAGTCTAATTAGTTCAGAAAATTGCACCTCTGCAGTCTTTAAAATCAAGAAATGTCAACATTTATGCTATATCACAATATTACAGTACCCAAATCCTGGATGATAGGTCTCATATCTCATAGCTCTCATATCTCATAGCTCTAGTTCATTGTCATGGTTTATTCGGCGATGATACTACTTGCTGCATATGTTACTGGTCTGGAAAAGCGGTTACTAGATTTCGCAATGCTGACTACCTTTTTTTTTTTTTTTTTT
>OMLB01062765.1:2575-27958 GCA_900302555.1 Myripristis jacobus | reverse complement strand
GTGTCTCTCCCTCTCTCTCTCTCTCTCTCTCTCTCTCTCTCTCTCTCTCTCTCTCTCTCTCTCTCTCTCCCTGTCTGTCTCTCAGTAATAAGCTCAGCACCGACAATGAGACTAGTCAGAAGGCAATCCTGAGTCACTGGAGCACTGGATTTACAAACTTTACCTTTAACAAAGAGTGCACCTACAGTCAGGGTAAGCATCGTCATGAATTGTATCCTAGTAACTATTTTTTGGTTTTATAGGACAAGATGCAAGCCTTAAACCCTGCCATGTGCTTGATAATATTGTCTGATAATACAGCAGGTCAAGTAGAAACGATTGAGGGTTTTCTTGGTCAATGCACTTGTCACTCTACGTGACCTGGTTTCCTGTGTGTGTGTGTGTGTGTGTGTGTGTGTTTGTGTGAGGGGGTGTTCATGGGTGTGTATGCAAATACATTTGTTTTGCCTAAGGCTGAGATTTAGCCTGGAAGAGACGTTTGTTACTGCGGCCAGGGTCACAGTTCAGCTGATAAGAGCAACTTTTACTTGTGTGTGTATTTGGTTGTGGAGTGTGACATTGCTTTTTTCTGGTGTATGTGTGTATGCTGACAGTATGTTTTCATTTCCAACATTTTTTTTTTTTCATCTTTTAGATCAACACTCACCTACTTAAGAGTGTAGACAAGTCTTAGTTTTGGCATTTAGTCCTGTATTTTCTTAAAAGAGGGAAATGCACAAATAGAAAGAAAACAGACAAACGAAGACAAACTTACAGTTCATGCCCACACATTTCCACTTTAAGCACTTTAAACACTGGAAATGCTATCCTGTGGCTAATTCCACACCATCCTAAAAAAAAGAAGAAAAAAAAAGTTGTCCTGTCCTTAATTGATCACCTTTCCACCCCAACGTGTATCCTGATGAGCTGCCGACAGTGACAGAGCCGCCTGAGGCTGTAACCGGCAAGCCGTCACTGAAAACATGCCATCAGCAGCAAAAACAAGCAACGCAGACGTTCACCTGTTCTTTGACTGCACCTTCAGCTTCGTTGCACTTTCGTTTCACACTGCTTTTCCCCATTATTGTTGTTGTGGTGATCCCTGCACTGTGGCTGCCACAACACACTTAATGTTCATTTGACACACAGCCATGCCAAAGGGTACACACACCCCTAAATGTACGTGTTCAAACAAGATCACTGACAGAGCCCGAACAGGCATACTGTTTATTTATTATTACTTCAATATTAAGAAAAAAAGTATATCTCTAGCTTTTAGAGTGAGAGGTGTAATGAAGTGGAAGTTTTGGAGCTAGGAGGAATGACAACAGTAACACAAGCAATGAAGGAGATACTTTGTCATCTCGTACCTTACCTGCAAGTCATGAGAGATTCATTCTGCCACGGTTTTATTCACCTGGTTGAACCTGTTGGTTAACAAATTATGATTCATGCGGGTGATATTCTTCTCCTGTTGTTGCCTTCTGTTATGAACTCGGCTTTAGTCACACTGCAGTGCAAGACCTATTTCTCCAAAGTGCAACCTTGGATGACTGCTGAAAACCTATAAAATAAAAGTTAATATCAAAAATAATTAACCTTGGAATACTTTTAGCTTCAATGGACCTGTTCTCCCCAAAGATTCAAGATTTTAAAAAAAATAAATAAAAAAAAGATGTGACCATATTCTGTCATTGGTGTCATGAGGGGGCCTTAGTCACTTTGGTGTGACATTACTAATGCATGTATTACAGTTTACAGTCTGTGATTGTGTTGTGCAACTGACCCACTGAAGTCCAGTGTTTACCTTGGAACCAGTAGTTCAACCTCAATTCTGCTTGAGATAGCATACTGTGTGTTTAGTGTCCCATTTTAGGTGAAGGGTCAGCTTTGGGGGATATCATTTTTTTGTCTTTTTTTGTGGTAGTTTATTTTGTCACATTGTATGGTATTTCTTTTTCATACAGACAGAGTAAATTGCAACTTAAAGGAAAGGATAGAATGGATATTGCTGAAACCCAGGGGTTGTTAAAGGTAAATGTTATGCAAATCCTCGTGATCACTAAAGCCGCTCTGATCTGACTGCGCAAAACTGATTCATGAAAGGCCACACAAGGACATTGATAATATCCAGGGTCCGCTTTCATACTAAAGAAAAAAATAATATTGCTGAATTGTTAAAAGTTGTGGGAAGGCATACTTTGGTCTGAGTATTGGCAAACTCTTTTATTGTGGAGCCACCCGAAGCAATCTGAGCGATTTTACACATGACACAAAACCACATTGTCATTAATACAAGTACCACAGCACCGGACATGACAGATAAAGCTATGTCATCTTTGAACGCCCCATCATCAAAGTCTTTGAGCTATCAAACTGCCATCAAACTGCGACAGCTAGATTGCAAAATAGAGGAAGCTGTATGAAGATTCGATGTCAGTGCCAGCTTACTGAATGGAGCGCTTGTCTTTTTCATCCCCTTGGTCAAAAATCTGCAAGTGTGAATGTAGCACAGAGCCTTGAAAAAAGGCTTCACCCAGGTTACCCCTCTTGTGCTCTCTTTCTCTCTATCGCACACACACACACACACACACACACACACACACACACTCTAATCTTCTCAGCCTGGCCCTCCCTCTCCGGGTCGGTACCACATTCCAACTGTGGCCCACGCATTTGGGCAGGAGATTTAGAGCTGCGGTCTCTCTAATGGTGAGGTTTTGGACCTTAGCTTTCTGGATTTATACATCACTGACCACCACAACGTTACCAGAACCACACAATTAGTATGTGTGTATGTAGTGGCTGAGTGTGTCTGTTATGGATGACTCTCATGCTAGCCCGGAGTATAACGTAATCTGGGAGCAAGTCAGCTTTGATTCATTTGCCGGCGAGTGTGCTCAGTGGATATGGACTAAATGAGTGAAATCGAATCAGCTTCTTCTGTGATAATTGATAAGGAACGTCATTCCCTAAAAAGTTTTAGGACCCTGGGATGAAGACCAACCATTAATAATGAACTGGAAAGTGCCAAAACACATCATTGGGAAAATCAGACACTTTTTCCTCTTATCCCCGCTTCTGACATTCTAACTAGTTAGGATAATTGGGCTTTTTTATATAGCATAAATTTGAATAGTGTCAACTTAGAATAAAAAGGGGCAGTGGTGCTGTATTGTTGGAATATTACAAGGATGTTGCTATACCCCCGAGCAATCATGCAACGTTTTGAAAGTGCAGCGGGTGTCCGTATCAATCATTATTTCTCCTCTCCTGAATTTCAGTTCATTGAGATGTGAGCTAACTGAAAGGTAATTAAAGGCCAAGTTCTGCTCTAAGGAACTATGTTTTGGACCTGGGCTACCTGCTGTTGAAGGGGATGGTTCAAATTAAGTGATACAATTATGTATAACCTATTGTAGTGGGAGCTAATTGTCCAAACAACATGAAGAGCAACCGACAGAGACATAAACTGTTCTCGACAAAACACAACAACAATAATGTGTTCTAATATTTATTACCTGCATTGAACTGTATCTGAATCTTGTCTTGGAACAATTTTGCTATTATGAGTACTAGCCACTAATATTGTGCAGCTGTGGCTGGTTGTCCAAGTAAGCAGGTAGCATGTGGTTATTTTAATCCAAAACTACAGTAATTTATTCCAATACTTATCTCTCCCATTCAGACTGATGCCATATTTTGGAACTGCTTTATTTACTGAATTATGCTGTATTACTACACCAGTTTTCCCTCTTGCAGCTTCCTTTGCTAGCAGAACTGATAGGTGGAGTGATACTGTATGTAAACAGGCTCCTGTGTGTAGTAAAACAGTGACATGTCTCAATTAGCAAAATATTGCCAAACTGTCGCTTCCGTCTGATTTGAGAAATAAGTATTACAATACATTATTGTTGTTACATTTTTGTAACAACAATGGGGATGTGGCTGCATTTATTAATTTCTGAAAATCCGCTTTGGACAAATACGCACATATCCTGTGTAATATAACAACGTTTATGCCTTAAGCCCTTTTTCATAAGTTTGTGTTTGTTTCCCTGCTTTCCTACAGCTATTCTTTCCTCCCCTTAGCTCTGGGTCTCCCCTTGGGGTAAATAAAGTGTAAGACCCAAGCAACACACACACACACACACACATGCACACACTTTCTCACATCTCAGATACTCTTTCTCTCTCAAGACACAACCGAAACTGAAGAATTCAACAAAGCGTTCCGATACTTCAGCGTTGCAGGAGTCTAAACAAGCCCAGTTATCTTAGTATGCCAGGTATATTACATTCTGTTGCTGTGTATGCACAATGAACTGTTTATTTTGCATTTCTGCTTTGTTAGGGAGCATGCAGTGGATCGTATTAAGAAATGTGGAAGAACAGGGATGGCATATTCAACCAGATATGAAGCCCGGACATGGTATATGCCTTAGCAGAGCAAGCAACTATCATACCCCAGGAAGCTGGTACTTTTGACGGTTGTGAAATGTTGGTGCTGACAAACATGCCCTGCCTTCTATGTGTCAGTGCCTGAAATTCAGTCGTTGTTTCGCCAACAATGGCTGGCACCCTGTGTGGTGATGTAGTTGAATAGTTGATGATAAGAAAGCTTAAGTGATGAAAGCAAAGACCGGAGAAGGAAATAAAAGAAAACTAGCTTTTTTTAAGCTTATCAAGTGTTAATTTCTTCTTTCGTTTGCTACTTCTGGTGTGTGTCTTTTCAGGCTTCTGTTTATATGCGTTATTCCCGTTGCTGAAATTATTCTCACCCTTCTCTCCAGCTTTCATTTGAATATTCTTTGATGTTGACTTGACCTGTGCTGGAAAAGCCTCACAATACACTGGGAATTCATCATGAGAAAGAAAAAAAGTATTTACTAGTCTCTCTCTCTCTTTCTCTCTCTCAGGGCCTGAAGCAGACAAATATGCCACAGATACGTGTCCGGACCAATCAGAAGTGGTGCGCTTGCACACACACAGCCTTGTAAGCTGCGATCGTGAACTGTCGTATCAAGGAAATTCCTCAGTCCTCCAGGGTTAACTCCGCAGTCTCTTCTCTATCTGGTGGTTTGTACAGCTGCATAAGCTCCTGTTTCCACAATACACACACACCACATACACACACACACACACACAGTGCACATTCTGGATGGCTGGACAAGCTCTCTCAGTCATTGAAAAAGTCACTGGGAACTGAAGTTATTTTTTGCCACAGGATAGACCTATGCTCATTGTGCATGAAAATTCAAAAGGAAATGTGGGATTTGCTTGTTAGAGCATGACCTGATGTGGATGCTTTTGATTTTTAAAGTCAACATTTTGATCTGACTATACTGGCTTATAGGTTTAACGTTGATTATTGGTCATTAAAGCTGCATTAGACAAAATTTTCATGTAGAAATACACCTATCGTATGATTCACAAGTGGTGAACTGAAACTCGCACCAGAGATAAATGGACAACATTGAGATTTTGTCCCTCTTGTGTTGTTGGTATCCATTAGCATAAAGTAATCACAGACCAGCCGGGTTGGTAAACAAATCAGTGTTTTGTGGGTTGTCACTTATGTGTCCACAAATTTCAGGTATCTCTCGCTGCCTATGTTGAAAGTTGACTTGTGCAGCTTTAATTTCCATAAAAAAATCCTTAGGGATGTTTGGGTTTATTTCACTAAGCTGGAGTCTGATTAAAGTCTCATTTCACCTTTTAATCTCAGTTGTAATTGCAATCAAGCTGAGTCATATCTAGATGCAAATGGGATGTGAGGTGCATGTTAATGTCCGGGGAGCTGTGATTGTTACTTTCCACCGAATAGTCTCTGCCATTTTCTGTCTCATGCTATCTAAATGGAGTCCCTTCTCCACAAGTGTGTGCAGAAAAATGTAAAGAGCCCTTTTCTAATTTAAGACTACCCTATGAATAAATTTAGCATTTGTCTAGTTCTACTATTCATGTAACTACAAAAACTCTAAATCCATTTGAGATTAAGTAAAAGTCACTGCTTGAATGTAATGGATTTTAAGGGGTAGAAGCTGTTTTGTTGCTGCTTGCAGTATAGTTCAACAAGCCTGGTTAAATTAAAGAGTAAGTCAGATTCTAAAGGTCATGTAAATGCTAGGTTAGACCTTAAATACTTAAACCCGATCCATTATAACAGCTTATTTTGTAATTTCATGTGTATTTAACTCTGTTTGACCTGCATGTATAACTTTGTGATTATGCAATGTAATCTTGTTCTGTTTAATTTCATTGATCCTAGATGCTATTTGACTTGAAGCTGCAGCAGAGTGAGGGACAAAGGGGGGGCAAGAAGCCCCTGGGAAACGCCATGGCTACTGACGACAGTGAGACAGGGGCCAGAGCTGTAGTCCCTGCTCAGGGCACTTCACTCTCATCTGCTGGGACCAAACCCAACGGAGAAACTAAACAATCCAATGACAACCAGCGAGTATGGTCACTGCAGCCCAAACGGCACAACAGCCCTCCCTATGACAGTGGGAAAGGGACATTTGTGCATATGGATTCTCAATGTTTGCATTACGGCTCAGAGTTTTTCAGTGATAAGAAAATTAAAGGAATCACCAACACTACATTAGCTGGAAAAAACTCTCCATGCCAGCTGGGACTGCATGTTGAGCGCGTGAGTGCAGGTAGAAACAAAACTGGAAGCAACCGGTGCTCCTGCTCCTCGTCCAGCCTTCAGTCAAGTCCTAACTCCAACTGTTGCCACAGCCCCAGATCCAGTCCAAGCCCCAACTCCAGCCCTGTTGTCAGCCCTCACCACAGCCCCAGCCCCTCTCGGCCCGTCCAACGCCACATCCGCCGCAGCAGCCTGCCCGTGTCCATGCTGGCTTTCCACAAGGTAATAAAAAGGAGGAAAGTACTGGCTCTGGTTTACTGCGTATCGCCAAATTCAGTGCATTTCATGAAGTAGATGTGCTTTGCATGGAATCAGATCACAGTCAGAAAAAAGTGGACTTTACAAGCCTGACATGGAAAATCTGAAATCCCTTTAATTAATGACAACTAGAAATCTGACTTTAAAGTAGTTTGAATATTTTTGTAATATTCAGTCATTTGGAGAACATCTGTAACCACCTTCAAAACTGCCTTATCAAATGCCAGCATACATTTCTAATGTTTATCTCTCATACCAAATTGTTCCACTGCTTCATGCCTTGGAACCCTTAAAGGATTAGTTCACCCATTTTGATGTGAGCTTACTTACCCTAAGTGGTATGTAGGGCAGTTGTGATGCTGTCCTTTGCTGATGGTTCCTGCTGTCCTGGATACTGGTTGGATGTCTCAAAGCCAACTGTTAGCCTCCTGTCACTGGGTAGATAGTTCCCCAGCTAGCTTTATTAATACATACATATATACATACATACATACTTAAAAACAACTGCCTCAATCCACAAAAACAAGGTCTAACAGCACATTCACAAGTGTCATTGTCTGAGAAGAAAATGCACAAATGATTACCCGGTACACAGGAACTTTTTTGCTTAAATTACTGTTCAAGATTTAGCTGTGGCTCTGTTCCTGTGGCTCAAATAACCAGAAAAGAAATATTCTAGTATCTACAGTAATTCAATAACAATAATGACGTGATGAAGTGATGTTGTCATATGTTGCTTATTCAGCTAGACCTGATGAGAGAGTGCTTTGCTTTGTTGTGTTTTCTGCTTCTAGGCACCAGCATGTCAACTCTCCTCGCTGTGCAGTTCCTCCAGTGAACCGAACTCTCTACAATCATCTCCTTCCTGTTCTCCCCTTCCCACCCACCGCCAGCATCACCAGAAAGGGCAGCAGAACAGCCACCAGCACAGGCACCACCTCAAAGACGGCTACTCCAGTTTAGAGAGGCTCAACAGAAGGCCCAGAGTAAATAAATGCAGCTTAGAGCAACTTTTCCTTCGGCGGGCATCTCTCGAAACTATGATGATGACTGGGCACGATGAGGGGTCGCCTTCAGGCGTGACCAAGAGCAGCAGTGGTGACAACAGCAGTGATGAGGGAGATGGAGAGGGCTTCTTGCATAACAGTGAGTTTGTGAGGAACCGTAAAGAGCGTTCCACGGTCCTGGTGAGGCGATTTTTCAAGAATAATCAGAAGGTAATTATGTGAAATTGATAAATCAAACAAACACCACTGATGAATCTGTCTTGTCTTCTTCTCTTGCTTTATTTAATTTGTTTACTTAGTCACTTCTTGGTTTAAAATTAAGATAAAATGTACTATAATGTGAATTGACATCTTGGGTAATGATGTTGATGTTAGAGTCATTTTAGTTGTATTCTTTTAGTTTTTCTTTATTTCAGTTTTTCTTTTTCTTTTTTGTTTCATTGTCCTCCTTCTTTCTTTCTTTCTTTTTTTAAGATGACAAAGTCAGTGTGTACTGGGACGAGAGCCATTGTAAAGACACTTCCCTCAGGACGGATCTCAGAGGAGGCTTGGGAGAAGGTTGTCTGCCACAAGAGCCAGCAACCGAGCCAGGAGGAGATTTGGCCAAAAGTAGCGCGTGCTGCCGTGGGGATGGGCGACTGCTCAAGGGTCTGCAGAGGGATGCTGCACTTTGTCGGTCTTAAGCTACAGCAGGTAAGGGAGTGAAGACACACCAACACGCCAATGTAGTCCAGACTTCAAGGAGCCAGACATGCTGTAAAAGATGTTGAAAACATACAGTCAAGACAGCCGAGGTTGAACTTCACAGCCGTCGGAGGGTTTGTCTTTCACACCCAGGCTACAGGTCTAATGAAAGAGCCTCCTGTTAAGAGAGAACTGAAGCAGTGGATCTCAGGAGGGCTTCCATTTAACCCTAAAATCACTGCATCAGGAGCCATCTAAAAGAGGTCTGCCTCCAAAAAAAGATAATATTGGTAGGTATTGGTAGATACAGAGGAGGTCTCCTATCTTGGATCTATTTCAGATTATTACTGTCAGTGTGCCAGTTTCTGATGATCACTCTTTGTAGTGATGCAGCAGCTATGCAAAAAGTTGATTCTTTACAAATTATGATGCAATTTCAAAACAATTAAGCCCAAAACCTGCACACTGACTAGATAAATAAAACACATTAACCCGTTTCAGCACATCAAAACTGTGCTTTTCAGTAATTAGTTGAAGCTCAGAGTCAGTACAATTTTGTTTTCTTAGTTTAGAAAATATATTGCAGCAGGATCTATTCATCCCTTCAGTTTATGCTCCAGTCACTTTATTCCCTTGAATTTTGCACCAAAGTATAATTTCCTTGTTGAAGTCCTCTGAAATGCTGTGAAATTGTCCCAGATAATACAGCAGTGGATTTATGTGTGGCTTGCTTTTCAAACACGTTTTTCCCTGCCATAAGCAACAGTGAAATGGATAATCATTGCAGCAGTTCAGTGGAATTTATGACTTGATTGATTTTTGTTGTAGTAGAGAAAAACAGAGTTCTCTGTGTTTGCTTCCCTATTCTTGAGTTGAAATGTTCGGCCAGTTATGTGTGGAAGATTAGTAGTGTGTTTAAGTAATAGGTTAATAGACCATAATGCATGCTTATACATACACACACATGCAGACACACACCAAAAACACATACACACAGGCTCTTTGTTCAGAGTAGGCCCCTGCTGCGGAAAAATGATTTATTCCCTGTTAGTTCTGCTCCCCGTATTACTGACAGACTAAATCACTGAGCTCTCAGTGTGTGTGTGTGTGTGTGTGCGCACACTTCTGTCTGTGTCTGTGTAAATGGACTGACCAGAGTTGGCATCTACATTGAAGTTACAGCCATGGAAATTGGAGAGAGAGAGAGGCAGAGAGTGAGAGTGAGAGACCCAGGAAATAACTGTGTTATTATCCAGTTTCCAAGCGAGGAATAATGTTTTACACACATCAAAACTCTTCACAGGAAGTCAAAGGATATCATTTATTCAGTGTTTTGCTCACTGCTTGGCCAAGCTGGCTTCTCTTCTAACTTAAAAGTCTCCACAGGTATCAAAAGTGTGTGTCTATGTGGGCACATGAGTGTGCACAAGGCTGCAAACTCATTTATGTATTCATGTAGGCATTCCAATGAGTGTGCATAAAAAGGATGGATGAATTTTGCTATATGTGTATGTGTGGGTCCATGCATATATGCAGCGGATAGCCACAACAGTCGAGTCGAGCACTGTTAAAAGTTTGTGTGTGTGTGGAGGGGGGCCCATATACACACACACTCGCACACATGCATGCTACGGTGTGGTTTCAGACTTTGCCAGAGTGTTTTTTATGAGTCCTTTGTGGTTGTAGAAATACGGGCTGAGTTAAGTCCAGGCAGAGCTGGCTTAATAATGAGGCTATTGAAAAAGGGGGAGTCGCTAGCACTACCCTTGTCAAAACACCATCCATACTACTCCTGTAAGGGGTCACCATAGAAACTCTGAAAACACCGAGCAGTTTGAGTAACCAGAGATGTCATCAGAATCACCAAAAAACAACTGGAAAAAAGGCAGAAACACTGCTGTTTCCTACTAGAAATGAATGGAAGTCATGTATCCAAAAACCTGGAGTCTTGAAGAAAAATATTCCTGACAACTCATTTACATTTGTATTGTGGAACAGACAGCAGAACAGTGACACGGGAAGAGAGAGAGAGGCTGTGCACATGCACACATTTTTCTATGCTTGTATGCATGTTTGTGTGAATTTATTCATACATCTGTCAATGTGGCCACAACAGGGCCTACCACTGTGTAGTTTCTTTGTGGAGGCGGGTGTTAGCATCCAACCATGCTGCACACACAAGAACACATGCATACACCCTCACTCTTTCACACACTCACAGCTATACTTTATGGTACAGAGGCCCCCCTGTATATGTCACATAAGCCTGACTCTGCAGTAATAATGATGTGGAGTTTTCAAGAGGTATCCCGAGGCCCAGTGTGTTTATTGCTACAGCTAATGAAGCAAGCCAAAGAACACAGGATTAAATGAAGGAGGACAGAGGGAGGGGCAATACGTGAGGGGAAAGGACGGGAGAAAATGATAGTTAGGGAGGGAAAACGAGGAATGGTAATGTGCAAGAAAAGTGAAAAAGAAGGGGAGTTGAGATGCCAGAGAGAGTAGGGAAAAGGAGAGATGGGGAGCTAGGAAAATGTCCAGACTTTTCCACGGGGCAAGAACAAACCAAGAAGCTGCCACACTATGCTCCAAAACATTTTTTGGAACAAATGTGTGCTTTCATAGGGGGATACACAGAGATCCAAAGGCAGTTATATTACTAATGACCCATTTGCTGAACCTACACAATCATATTGTGCTCATTATGCTTGCAGCTAAGGTGCTCTTGCACCTTAAGTAGTAGTAATAATTCCCATAAACTAAGTTCAAGTGCCTCTCTTGAGTTAAGGTTGTATTAAGCTACCCAGAGATCTTGATCTGTGCTTTCCAGTTAAAATGCAGAAGTAAATTAAACTAATGCAGTGTGCCTCATGAAGCTTTGTCTGTTCATTTCTTCTTTTCATCAGTCGCCTACAGTGTTTGTCTCAGTGGTTGTGTTACTATTTTTCAGTGTAGCAGTGTTTGATTACTTGGGGCGGGCTGAACAGTGACACACATCCACACACCTGGCAGAGGGATGAAACAGCCTCTTATGCCAGAAGCAGTTTATTGTTTGCCTTTGTGGAGTCTACCAATTAGAATCCTACTGAGTCCTTTCATTTTACTGAAACGTTGTTTGTGTCAAGCTAAGTGCTCGTATGTCCACACAAACGCGCACATACGCACATGCACACACACACTGAAACAGTTTTTCACAAGCATTTGGTGGGGCTGGGAGATGGGAGCCTGTGAATGTCTATGAAGATTCATCCAGGTCATGGTTGTCCAAGGAGAGTTGAATCGAGGGCATCCAAGAAGCCTCTTGGATGAGAAGTGAAATGTCTTCAAGAATCTACAGAGAAGTCCAGTTGCCCTCGATTCAACTCTCCTTGGAGAGCCTGTGAATGTTTCATCTTTCCATTACCAAGGGTGCAGTTCATCTTCAGGGACAGAAATATGCTTTAGCCCCTAGAGACCCTCTCTGCTATGCCGTTTTCTTCATCGTGTCAAGTCACAAGTAGGTTTATGACCAGAGGGTTGCTGGTCCAAATGCATAATTGGCTGGGAAAATTTGTGTTGGGAAAGTTAGTGAAAAAAAATTTCTTCCCCCTTAACAGCCGCTGTCACCATGACCTTGAGCAAACTACTTCATCCCATTTGGTGCTGGTCAGCAGCCAACAGTGAAAGACCATAGTTGTGCTACTGGGCAGCTACCAGTTGTGAATGCATACAGAACACACTGACTTCACTCTTTATTAGATGCATCTAGCTAGCACTGTACAGGACCTTTCGTTGCTTCCAGAACAGATTGAATTTGAGGAGTATATTTAAAAATTTATTGGGAGCATTCCACAGGGATCTTGGTCCATACAGGGTCACTCAGTTTCCGCCAATTTCTCGGGTCTGCAAACATTGTGTTCCACCTCACTCCAAAGGGGCTTCATTGTGTTAAATTTGGGGGTGCTTTCACACCTAATCTATTTATTTAACTGAATCAACCTCTGGGACATTTATCTATAATTTATTTGAAAACATATGAACGTGCCATTAAAACTCAGGTGCAGGTCAAATCAGCGTCACCAAGACCCAAATGAACGAAGTGCTCATAAGATTATTATTTTAATTAACCATATTCATGATATTATTTCTGGAATTTCATATATATTGTTAACTTCATAGTCTCAACCCATCCATTAACTGAAATGCAGGTCTGCGTTAGGTCAGTGTAGGCAAATGTAAGTCAAACCTAACTTTACATTCAGCTGAATAAGAAGTAATGCTTAGTGAATTTGTCTCTGCTACAAGTAAAGAGTAGACAGATGCCCAAGTTAAGCCACATGTCTGTGTAGGAGTCGAAAGGCAAAACTTCACGATTTTAATCCTGAAATCGTTGACCATACAAAGACAGCGAAAACATTCTTCCTTGAGAAGTCAAATGTCAAAGTCCATCCAAGAAGTAAATCTACAATTTAGTAAAATTTGTTTATCGGCCATACTTTTATTACTCACCAGGGCCGTACCTTTGATGCAGACTTCAAAGGAGTGTAAGAAATGGCAGTGTTAAAAGATATTTCTGGCAAGCTTTGCACCAAAATTTTCATCATAATTATGTTCCGACCCACTTGCCATCCTGATTTGTACCAAAACTCATGCAAACCAGGTCTACAAGTGCCCCCAGTGTCATGTTCTTGGAAACATTTGGAGACAATGGTTGCTTTGTCACTTGATACTTTATCCTGCTGGATATGTCCGTTTGAAACGGCTAGACTGTGGCTGTAAAGGAATGGACCTGGGCAGTAACAGTACTATGGCCAATAAACAATGGTTGGTCCTAGGAGGCCTAATGTACGCGAAGAAATCATTTGTTGGACCTGGCAGCGTTTTTCCATTCTTCGGGTTCGGTCATGATATTCCCACTGTTGCTGCATCTTCTTGTTCCTTGCTGATAGTAGTTGATCCGGGCATACCGTAGCTCATCTGCTGTAAGGTTCTGTGATGGGCTTTTGTACATCACAGTTGCACTGCGTAGTTATTTTCTGAAATTCAGCCTGCATTTTTATCACAAATGAGTCTTGGAAATCTCCTCTGACCTCTCTTATCAATGGGAAGTCATACTGGTCATATTTTTCTTCATGGTGTGAAGAATTATCCACTCAACATAATGTGAATTGATACTTTATCTCTGTCGTTCTGTCTCTGTCTGTTGCTTTCCTACTTACATCCCCCACACAATAGTCCAACACCTTTAACACAGGGACTTTTCCGAGGGGCTGAATAACTCACAGGGGATGGTATCAGTTGTTCCATGATTAGTCGTTTGCTGTCATGACATCACCTTCATGACTGTGACTCTCTGTTTTTCTACGAAGTCTAGCTCAGGCTGCTCTTCTATGCACAGTGCACCGAAAATGAATGCTTTTGTTGAGTGGTGTCGGGTTTGGTTCACAAGAACAACAACTGGCTGCATGCATCATTTCCTATCTAGGTGGATGACAAAGGAGCACTGCAGCAGGAAACACTGATAACCTCTGTCTGTGTCTTTTTCACACACACACACACTTACACACACACACTCGCAAACAGTTTCTCTCACTTTCTCTCCATTGAGAGTGAACTTGCGACGCTTAATAGAACCATGCAGAGTAGAAACCAGTTTCAAGCAGCAGGCTCATGTTAACCCAGCTTCATACCTAATAGTGTTGATAGACTTTATGATTGGGTGGTTTTTGGTTTACAAATATTGATTGGGCTGTCCTAACCCATAAAATTAAAATATATTACAAAGCATAACCCATGGATCTCTTTTTAAGTCTTGTTTAACCTCTGAACGTTTGCTCAGTTCAATATTATCTTGCCTAAAGCCACTTCGTAGTCAAATATCTGTTGGACTGTCAAACAAGTGGGCATGTTTAAAGACAGTTTGTTTATGAGTTCAGGTTATAACTTTTGCAAATATAACCTCGTTACCTAGTTACAAATTAGAGCCTGTTTCATGAAGCCTTAGCGATGTTAATATCCTGTGACACACAGCCATATCATGTCAGACGTTGCTGTGTGGTCAGGCTGCATTAACTTTACAGGTAATTACCCCAGTGAATTGATGGGTTCACTTCGGAGGCTTGTCAGACAGATTGCTTGGATCATCAGAGACAGTCAGTGACATTCACTGTTATTTTTTCTTTCTAATTCTCATTGTACAAAAAGAAATATGCATGGATGTAGATATACTTTGTATGTACACTATGTGGTGCATTTCTGTCCAGAGGACGGTTGCATCAGCTACACATAAGCTAGTTGCAACTCAAGTGATTGCTACACTACTAAATCATAACAGGCTGCACCACACAAACTATACTCATGATGCTGAACCTGCCCTTAAGCAGGTGTAGCTGCCATTTTGCACACTTGAAAATATAGTAATAGCACTGGACATTTTGTTGAAGTTAAACTGATGGCTTATTGATATTCTACAAAACTCCTGTTGATATTTAACTTGCATAGAAGTTGACATTCTGTTGTATATCTGTAGGGGCTATCCAAAGAAGCAGCTCATGGTGTTTAAATGTAACATTAGTTAACTGCTGTCAGCAGATGTTGTGGATTTAACACATAAATTCAGTAACAGATTTAGGAACAGCTCATGCAGCCCTAATCAAACTATTGACCTATTGACTTGAAATTATGACTGAAAATCATTGGCCTGCAATTGGAAAATGCACATATATACACACACACACATGTGCACAGGAGCACTGCGGGAGGTAAGGTGTTGACCAAAGCTGAACCGATAAGATCAGGGCTGATGAAAAGGTTGACGTAAAGGAAATTAATTTGGAGCTTTTTCACAGAAATGGGTACAGGAAATTAACAAGAGGTTCTGACTGGAGGTCAACAATGGATGTTGCTGTGAGGCTAGCAAAGCTGTTTGTTTTCACACACCCGGCCACACACAAGCACACACACAGTTGGCACAGATTTCTGGTTACCTCTCTGCCTTTTGTCTGTCTCTCTCTCTTTCTTGCTGTCTGTCTCTCCATGTCCTATGTCTTTCTGCTTTTCTGCCCCCTCCCCTCTCAGCATCACCACACACAAACACACACACACTCTCTCT
This sequence comes from Myripristis jacobus, assembly GCA_900302555.1. NCBI lineage: Eukaryota > Metazoa > Chordata > Actinopteri > Holocentriformes > Holocentridae > Myripristis > Myripristis jacobus. The sequence goes on along the minus strand of OMLB01062765.1, from coordinate 12,288 downwards.
TGCTCTCTTTTTCTCTTTCTCTCACATCTCTCTCTCTGTGTCACTCTCCCCTTATTCTCTCTCTTTCTGTTATGCCGCTACAATGGAATGTGCCGAGCACACCGCTTTCTCACCCGGCTGGGTGATGCGGCTTAGGCAGAGATTAGTTTGTGTGTGTGTGTGTGTGTGTGTGTGTGTGTGAGTTGAAACACACTCTTGTTTAGCCAGATGTCAGCCTACACAGAAATGGGTAGGAGAGTAAATATTTGGCATGCCTGTGTGAGGAGTACTGCTTGTCACAACGATGATATCTTTAACTGTGTGACTTTCCTGCTCTTCAACGGAAGTAAGGCGCCATTCTCAGCTCCATACCCATTTGCAAGTTTGCTTCAGCACGACGTAGAGGAGTGCACGTGGCTGCTGTGCACTTATTTTTTTTGTGAAATACACACCGTCTGTTTGCTTTGTCGGGTCGCAGAGTGGTGTCAAAACCGTGCGTGTGCTTTCACCTCATGGGGCTAAAATCTGCATGCGTGTGTGTGTTTGTGCATGTTAGCCCAGTCTTCTCTCGTCTCAGTGACAGTATGGGAAGATTGCATCAGTCCAGAGAGTGAGCTTTCATTGTCTAGAGTGCAATTGCATAATAGAGGCAGTATTGCAACTTTTGTGTGACTCATTTATATTTTCATGCTTGTTATGTGTATCATTTCCCATGCCTCAGCCCTGTTTCTTGTTTTTATGCTTCAGTGACCAGTGATTTCTAAGCTGTCCCTGCACCAAGACCATAGAGTCACAGTCACAACATGAATATGAATACACTCTGACACTGACAGGTGACTGTGTATCATGCTGACTAACTCTTCAGCTCTCTGTCACTCTTCACTTCTCCCAGTTTCATCACCCACATGTGACCTTGCACCTCCGCTCATAACAGTGTGACTACATAGCTACTACATGTGTCACGCTGTTATTGCACTCCTCCAGTGATGTAACCTCATTTTTTTATTGACAACAACCTGGTATCACCACACCCTCCTGGCTTTGATGATGAGTGCGAAAGCTTTCTGATGGAAGCAGTGCAACAGTGTCCCCAAATGAGAGCGTGAAGCAGGCATGTGCGTCATACTGTTATTGCACTTTATCACAAATCTAATTACACATTATCAGTTTTTTACTTTGCTTCTACCTATCTAATGCTTCTACACAGCAGAAGTAAATTATAGACAAGAGGAAGTTTTGAACCATAGAAATCATATAATATTTCTTTCATTGTGTGTAATTTCTATGTTTTGTTAACTGGGATGGTTTGTGGGTAGGTGTAGTGTGATCTGGAAGGCTGGCCCTATGGGGTCATCTAGTGGAGGGTAATTAGTACTGCAGATGAACAGAGAGTTACTCATCGTTACTCATCATTGTTTGCATGTGAACACACTGATTGCAGAAGACGGAGTTGTGATGTCTCTTCAACCACATGTTGTTTTAATCTGTTCCTCTTTGACCTGCATGTTATTTGTGTGTGTGTGTGTGTGTTTGTGTAATAAGAGCCTCAACCTGATATTTTTTCTCATACTGTGTATCTGACTGGTACGTCTTTGTGTTCCTCCAGCAAAGTGCTAATAAGGTCCATTATTTCTCTCCCATAGGACAAAAAAGTCATGTCGCATTTCTTCTCATTTCTCTTTTTCAGGGTCCTTGCAGAATTTTGCATGGCTGGCAATTTGTCACTGCCAGGTTTCGTGTTTTGGGTTCAGTGGTTGGAACTGCAGGGATTTGGCCTTTGCGCTGTTTGGCTGCCATCTATGTTTTCTTTTCAAAATGACCACTATTTGAGAAAAGTGATACTGATTGCACTGATAAAGTTATTTCTTATATAAAGATTAATTAAAATGTAAAATGCTTTTGTAAATGCTTCTTGAAGTTATCAGTGACCTTGTGACCCTTTATTTACAAAACAGTTTCTCAGGAATGGAGCTTTATTTTATATCAGCTTCATTTTTCTGTGATTTAGCTCAGAGTAACCCTTTATGTAACCTAAGGAGCTAACATAGATGATTTTTCATTCCAGTGGAAAAATACTAGCAGTGGACCAGTAGGTGAGGGAACATCACATGCTATGCAGCATTGCACATTGCTGTTTATCCAAAGACTTTCAGTGCCCCATTATATCCACTAGGAGGCAGCACTCTTATTGCAATTAGACTGCATATGTGGAGCGCTTTAGCACCTTTGTGCCTTTTGGAATAAGCCACAAAGTCTCTTTCAGTAGGATATCAGCTTGGTCTTCATGCATGCTTTTGTCACCCTGGCAGATATAAGTAAATTTGTTGTGACAGATTTAAGTGTTTGTTAAGTGTTTCTTGTATGTCTTCAGGCAGGAAATCATGTAAAAGTGGATCATTAGGTGAAGTTTTTGGACCTATATACTTTTTAATCTTAAGGGAATACTGTTTTATGTAATGCATTGTCTCACAACTGTAAACAATCTTTTGTTATATTGTTCTAATCATGGGGTTGATGTTCTTTTGCCATGTCTCAACAGAATGTACAGACATAATGTGCAAAATGTAGTGTGTTTTTTTAACATTAATGATGATGTTTATGTTACCTGAGCAGCAAATGATGCCTTCTGGTTTTACCTGACTCTTGAACTATTCTCAGGCAAAAATCATCTGACCATCACATGGAAATAACAGCCATTAATACCATAATACGATTGATATCATTCATTTATTTTTAAATGTTGGATTCATTTGTGTTTTGTGGAGCAGAAAGAGTGGTGTCTAACTGAACAAGGAGGTCAACCTTGTTCAGTGGATGAAAGATTATGGTGTCATGTAAGGACAGCAACACATCATTAATATTTTAATTAATGTACATCAGGAAACTTTTTGTGCCTGATAATGCCCATTAATGCAGTACACTTAATTTGTATGTCCGAATCTGACCCGTCATTACTGACTCTGGAGGCCAAGCTCATTAGCTGACTGCTGATCAAAGACATGCAAAGCAAAGGCTGAGGTCGGGCCAGCTGTTTGCTTTGTTCAGAAGACCACTTTGATGTCAACTGGGCATGAAACAGATTAATTTTTCACTTGATTAACCGGACTCAATAGGACTTGCTGTATTCAATTAGACCTGTGTGTGTTGCGTTCATGTGTGTGGTTTGTGTATTGTAGTTCAGTGAATACACTCGGATCACTGACAGGAGAAGCAGCAAGCTGTGGCTTTGTTTTTGACTGAATATGAATTTGTACTAAATATAACAAAATTCTTTTTCAGTCTGTGGAAACATGTACTGATAATATAATTATGAATAGTTTGCTCCAGTGTTGTGCAACCTACTAGTTCCATTTATTTTTGTTGGGCTTTTCTTACTATACACTCAGTATAAATATGGTGATATAGGGCTGGGCAATCAATATTATATCGATAATATTGATATGATATTATATCGATATCGTGTTATGGGACTTTGTCTGGGATTTTGGATATCATAGTTCTTGTTGTCCTAATGTTTGCCTTTACCAGTTAGTTATTATGTAGGCATTACTGATAATTATTTATCAAAAATCTCATTGTATAAATACTTTGTGATAGCACCAACAGTCTTCTCCACAATATTGTCATAAATTGAGGTATTTGTTCAAAAAATATTGTGATGTTTTATTTGGTCTATAACACCCAGCCCTATTAGGCGCTACCATATTACCAGTGAGTATGTATGCGTCAAAGGGTTAAATTGAGCATTTATGAAGTGCTGTAAAGAAGATTTCAAAATACTGACATATGTATTGCATATCGTGCTATATCCTAAAAAATATTGTGATATTATTTACAGACCCATCCCAGCCCTTCTCTTTCTGCTTACCACTGTCAGCTACAGAATGGCATCCCTCAAACTGGGATTCAGTGCCTTGCTCAGGGACACTTCAGTGGAGCATATTTGCTTCATCTGCCTTCAGCTTGCAATTTGTAACTCCAAAATCAATGTGAGCCATATCATGGGTTATTGAAAAATCAGAAGCATAATGAAAAATGTTGCTGGTTATACTTGTTAGTTATTGTTGTTGTTAGCATTACTCTCTCAGAATGCTTCTGCCTACCTGTTTTATATTTCATCACATCATACACAGCTCACCTTTGCCACACACATGTGAATACTGATCAGCGCTCTGGTCTGTCAGCAGACAATGTGTCGATACATATGATAATGTCAGCGGGTTTATTACAATAGCTGAGAGGCAAACCACAAGAGCTGTGGGCTACCATTAAGCAAGGCGGCTTAAACAGAAAAGCTGAAGCACTCAAGGGTCTTTAATTAGAGGTTGGCATGGAAACGCTGGCCAGGATAAAGCTAATAACAGGGATCAAGTGGCCATGTCTCAGTCCCCACTGGCTGAATGGCCCCACAGTTTCACCTGTCCCTGTGAAAATCCAAACTGGAACTTAGATATTGACCAGCCATTATGAGGCCTTAAAGGTGATTTGGGCTCAGTTGGACTAATTAGCTCATGCCCAAGAGGGGATGCCATGCAAGTTCAAATGATACTTTACACACTGGCCATATTTGAGAATGTTCACTTTTACAGTATGTAAGAGCACTGTAATCTGGCATTGGTACGTCACTGATGCCTTAATACATAACATACTTAAAAGGGTGTAACACCATAATGCAATCGCCAACGGGTTCAAGAGTAAATTATGAAACTAGCATCTGACATAACTGGCAGCATGATGCACTGACTGTTTTCATCATTTAAATTCTGTTTTCTTGTTTTTTTCTGAACTTTTAGTATTCCTTGAAATAGAACAGAAGTAGGATGAAAACTATTTCAATGAGCAAATAATCAGACGTCACTGCATATATTGTGTCTTGCAGGAAAATACACAGTATGTGCAACACTTGCTGTTTTTAAAGGAGTTTCAAATAGGTTAAGGTACACAGGTTAATGAAGCCGCTGGAAAGTGTCTCCCAATTTCTTTACTTCGCACAGGAAGTTATTTCCCTCATATTGGCAAGACTGATGGAGCACTATCTTTTGATTTAAACATCACTTTATCTTTTGGCCCCGCTGCTGATTGACTTAACACACTTACAATTGATCTCCCATGGTGGAAATTTGGATCGCTTTTCAATTAGGCCAAGGTGACTGATGTTTGCTTTGAAGCGGCAGCACGACGGTCGATGTTGGAGTTCGGCGTAATGGCTCCTAATCAAAACACAGAGGTCTTATTTGAGTTTTTGTCAGACATTGTTTACACATTGAATGGGCTCCTGGAGGAGAATCGATTGAAACCTTATGTACCAGTCTCTCCTCTGTCATTGTCTGTTTAGAGTGTGTTCTCTGATAGTATCTCCCTTCTTGCCACTAGTTTGCAATGGGCCGGTTGCCTTATAACCTAATATGGGGGTACCCTCCACTTAAGGCAGAGCTCGCTGACTCTCTCTCACTCTTCCTCTCCTCCCTACTCTCTTCTACTGATGTAGATCTCTCTCTCTCTCTCTCTCTCTCTTTCTCTCTCTCTCTCTCGCTCTCTCTCTCTCTCAAGCCTTTTTTCTCATTTGAGTAAGTGTGCACTGGCTGAGAAGGATTAGCTTTGTTGTTTTCCTCCCTTCTCCACAACACTTCAACTTTTCCTGTGCAACTGTAAGTAAACACTTCACTTCTGGCTCTTATTGCTCTCACTGTACTTACAGTGATGCAGGAACTTTCAGGATCATGCAACGTTTCATTCATTGTGTTTTGTGTCCGTGTAACAGACAGCATTTTTAAGACTACTTTTAGAGCAGTGGAATTTGTTGCAGGTGAAACGTGTTTGTTTCACCTTACTTGAAACGTACGATAATCTGGCATGAGCAAACTTTCGGTGTCTGCTGCGTACAGTGAACAGATCTGCTCTTTGCTGTCAAGCCAAAGTTCAAAGCTGACAAGGTTGAAAGCTGAGTTTAGCCAGGTACCTCAAACCCTCAGTACAACAGTTGAGATCGTATTGTATCGTATCGTATCGTATTTATTTAGCTCCAACCTATCTGTTCAATCTTATTTATTTACTGATTTATAATTGCAAAAGAACAACACCATATCAAAAAGTAAACAACATATCTTCGCATTGTAAAAATCTGCATAGTGCTGCCAGTACCTTTGATCTTATTTCTTGTATAGTAAACTTCTGGAGGTTTGGTGAGCATGAGAAAAAGAAAACTGCAAATCTCATATCCCGATTTTGGATCTAATACAGGCTCAATTAAAGAGGGGTAAATATAATTTTAACAACCGGTTCCGTGCACGATCTTGAGAATCTAACAACACTGGTTTGCACAGGAAGTGGGTATAGGAAACGCCAGGGAGGGCCACTCTGAAAGCTGAGATGTTTTAATTCAAAATTCAAAACCGCAGTCAGCTGGCAGTTTCTAGCATAGCAGCTGTAATTGAAGGATTTCATTTAACAGAAATACAGCATAAAATACTACCAGGTCGCGAAAAGAACATCCCCCTCTGTGCTGTAAATCTGTGAAACACTGACGTCCTTAAACCTTCGAAATCTTCCAAACTGTATTTCTCCCCGCATGCAATAGCAGGAGCGTTTTTATTTCTTGAACTTTCTCGAGTGAGAGGCATTCATCAGCCTTATCAGCGGGCTGTCTGAGCGGAGCTGTTATGTAGGAGAGCGCGGCGGCTCGCTGCAGTATGACATCATGAGAACTGTGAGCGAGGGAGTGTGGCCGAGCGCAGGGGTCCCACTGGGTGCTCGGGGTAATGGGTTCCAGGTTCTTTTGGCCCTCGCCGTGACCTTTCTTTCTCTCTTCCTCCTGCTCTCGTTTGCTCGCTGTTTCTCACTGCTGTGCTTCTCACTCTCCTGCATGTCTCCTCTTATTCTCTGCTCCATTACACTGTTGTTTTTCATCGGATCCTTTTTTCTCCTCTGCCTTTCGATCTGTTACCCTCTTTTCCCTCTTCTCTCTCCCCCCACCTTTTTCTTTCTTCTTCTATAAAAACAAACAGCAAAGACAACATATAATGCATGAAACATCCCAGTAAAATAATTTTAATAAGTGATTAATCCTGTCAGTCATCAGACAAGTAAAAACGTTTGCTGATTTCAGTCGCACTTAAATTGCTAAGAGGCTGAAATTGTCTTCCTTCTCTCTGTTCATATCATCGAATAAATGTTTTGGGGTTTTTGAGGCTGCAAGTCAGAATAAGGACAGAATTTGAAGACATCAGTTTTGGCTCTGCGCACTTCTCATTAGCATTTGTCATTATTTTTGACTAAATGATTAACTTATTGCACAGGCACAGTCATTCAGAAACTGTATGGTATGATATTTACACTCAGTAATTACAGATTCTTTATATATAAACAGCTTTTGGAGACTGTTTGCTTATTGAATACATGTTTTAATATTGATATTTATGCGGTTTGGTGCTGATTGAGCTCCACTCTTTGTCAGATAAAGAAGTGGACACAAGAAACCGCCTCTCTTTCTCTCATTGTCTTTGTTTTTTTTTTTTTTTACCTCCTTACAATGCACAAGGCTGTTTTTGTTGCTCTTTTTCACTCTTCCTGACTCTTAATCTTGGTGATGAGCAGCAAGCACAGCCTTAGGTCCTAAATCTGTTAATTCATTCATTCATTTTTTGTTTTGTTTTTGTCTTTCTGTAGCTGCTGTTTCATGTACAACACTACAGATTGTGGTGTGGCTGTGCTGTTTGAGTTCAAGTTCCTTATTTGTTTGGGTTTGTAATGAATAGCTTGTAGTTTGTTTTCTGTCTGCCCCGCTGAGGCCATGTCCACACTAAGCTGGGGAAATTTGAAAAAGCATCTTTTTTTCTCTGTTTTGGCCTTCTGTCCACACTAAGCCGGCAGAGGTTTTCAGAAACAGTCAAAATTTGTGTTTTTTTAAATAAATCATGGTTTGCGGATAAACTGATGAAGCTGATCTAGCAGAGGAAGAAGATAAGAGAAGGTGTGACACTGCGAATGTGGTGTGGATGGACGGGCAGAGCTGTGTTTTCAGTTTTACCTGCCTTGGTGTGGACATGGCCTCAGTCCAGAGCTGTCGCCTTCTTTGTCACACTGTGTCAATACAAAATACACACACATACACGCACGCGCACACACACACACACACACACACTCACACAGCCAATTATGCCTTATGCTTGTTAAATTGTGAGGCAGTGATTTGGTGGGGGCCTGCCTGTTGGCCCTGTGGTGAAACAGCTCCTTGTGAAATTCAGCAGGGGATTATGATTCAAGTCGCCCTCCTCCTCCTCCTCCTCCTCCTCCTCCATTTCCTCTGCTGTATACTTTGCTTTCTTTCCTTCCTCCTTCTTCCTATCCTCCATCTCTTCCTCCTGTCTGCCTTTTATTATTTTGTCCAGACATCCTCCTCTTCTTCATCCTCTCACTTTTACTGTTTTGCCTCTTTCTCCCCATTGACTCTCCTCTCCTCTCCTCTCCTCTCCTCTCCTCTCTTCTCTTCTCTTCTCTTCTCTTCTCCTCTCTTCTCTTCTCTTCTTTACACCCCCTTTCACCTCCCTCACACCTCCTTTCTGTTTTTTTTCCTCCTTACCCTTTCCCTCTCCGTTCTAACGCCATCCTGTCAATAACCTCCTCCCCCCTTATTTCCACCCTCTATTTCCTTCCTCTCTCTCCGTCATTTTAGACAGAATTATTTGGGATGCATGCTGGTTTCCTGTGATTGATATTGCTGTGTGTTGACGGTGATTAAAACCAGTTGATTCAGGGCTGAAGGTCTTCAACCTGATTACATAACCAGAGCTTAAAGCTCGTAGGGCATAAGCGATACATAGAGGTCAAATGATTTATGCACAGTTATCAAAGTAAAGCTCTTGAATAACGATTTAAATAAGTGCTTGAAGCATTCCAGTAGGTATGTACAATCTGTAAAGTCCTCATAACATTTTGGATACAAGACCTCTATAATAAATAGTTACTTGTCATGTTATTCAGAAGTACTTTTTTATGTAGTATTTATTTTACTGCTTGGCATTTGTATGTTTTTACAAGCACAAACGTTCAGCATGAATCTTGGAGTCCTGCGTGTTTCATCTGAGCTCCAAAGGAAACCTCAGCGGAGACAGTCAATCACCTGGTGATGGAGGCGGTCTTTATCTAATAATATATATTGGTCTTTTAATAACAAAGATGTTCTTTATAGCCATTAGAGTGATAGAGGTTGCATTGTGTTGCTCACACTCATCAGTTCCACATGATCTGTGAGATCCAACTGTAAAAATAAGATGAGAATAGATGGCTTGATTAAAAATGTCTATCAGGGATCTTTACAGTGAGTGGCACTGGATTGATTTTGACAGATTTGAGAGGAATATGAGCAAAATCTGATTTAGTATATCCCAACCTGTGTTATATTAGTTATATTGTAAATTAGTAAGTGTAACCGTAGCCATAGACAGTCCTTTGGTTGTGCACTTGATGGGACCACATTGTGATGGGTCACAGGAATTAAATTGGGGGCAACATCATGCCTTGTACTTTTCAGGCCCAACTTCTACCCAAAAAATCAATAAATAAATGAATAAATTAAAAAAATCATGAATTGAAGACTACCATAGTCAGCCATAGTCATTCATTTTTAGTTCAGACAGTACAAACTGGGACTTCTGTAACAGCCACTGAACATGCCCCCCCGTGATACTAACCATCCAAAAATACACGAAAATGGACCACCCACTCTTTGTGTTCGG
>OMLB01062764.1:51395-62813 GCA_900302555.1 Myripristis jacobus | reverse complement strand
CATATTAAATCCTATGGTTTAAGAATGGGATGTCACTCACGTTCATATGCGTGTGAAGGCAGACGAGCCAATACTTTTGGCAATATAGTGTACACTGAAATAACAAATATCATGTCTCCTCTATCATGCCACTTTTCTAAAGTTGCAGCAACATATGTTCTTTGTTCTTTGGTTTGGGGCAAACAGGCAGTTTATTAGCCTCATCTAAAACAAGCAGTAAATTGTTAAGACTTTGGTCAGCTGGCTATACCACAAAAAAAGAGTCTAATGACACTGTCTTGCTGCAATTTGGGAAACTCCATGCTGACAAGACCCCAACTCCATGTGTGTCTTTCCTTCATCTAAAGGTCTCAGTCTGACCAAGTCAAAACAAACTCACGAGATGAACTCCTTGCTAAAGATGATGGTGGAAAGGAGCTCATGGGCCAGATATTCACTGCTCGGTAAGAGCCATGGCAGCAGGACCAGCGCCACCTGGTGGTACAGCGAGGTGTGTTTGGCCACTTCTGGTTCATGAGGAACCTAAGAAGAGACAGGAGAGAGGAGGAAGGGGAGAAGACATAAGGCTGATGAGGAGTAAGGGTAGAGAAACAATGGGGAAAACACACAATCATGTCTGTTTGGGAACTACACCTGGATACCAGAGCCTTGGATTATACAGCATGACAAGTGTGAGCTTTTCAAATGCAACTTTTGAGAGCATTTTGCTGTTGTAAAAATATGCGAGTATGAACCCAGCTTTTTCCACTGGATCACAGGTGGCTGGCATTTTTAGAATACAAATTTACCATGAAGACTTGTGAGCAAAGCTTTCTTCTTTAGTGACTGAGGGCAGCGCACAGTGACTGCTTGATACAAACATAATCCAGAGTGGGTGAAGTATCCATTTAACCTGGCCCAACTGATACTCACTTTCGTCCAAATAATGAATCATCTGTTTCACAGTTTCTTATAATTTCTTTGTTCTCTATTGCCTATTTTGTTTATTTAGGTGAGATTCCTTCATAAGCCTTTAGGGTTTTTTAAATCTCACCTGCCCCATCTGTTTCATTTGCCTGTTTCATTTGTGTGTGTTCCTTTGTGCAAAAAATTAAATCTAAACCTAACCTAATCTGTTTTGAGAAAAAAATCTACTATGAGTGACTGGAGATTATTACAGAGGAGCGGAGTCTACAATCACAGTCACAATCTCAAACGATAGAAGGGCAAGAGACCAGGACAAATGTCTTGCTTGGGACAGGTCCTGGATGGAAACTGTTTAGCCTCTTGGCAGAATATCATAGATATTTAAGGGGTGATCGCTGTCCCCCACAATCAAAGATTAGGGGACTCCATCTGTTCATCATGCACCATTTCTGAGCCTCTGCTGATCTGCTTTGAACAAAACCTGAGAGAATGATGGGCGATTTAGAACGAGGCCTACCAGTCTGTGTGCCAGGCGGAGCAGCAGGTAGAGGAGGTGGTGTTCGTGACGGAGGAGCCAGGCGCTGGTATGAGACAGCGTGGGCGCAGCCTGACTACAACTGCGCAGGTAGCCAGTCACAGGCTCTGAGAGGAGGAGACCACTGAACTGAAGAATCACACAGAGAAAAGGGGAAAATTTAGATACTGGAGGTTTACCTTCCACCACAAGATGGCAATGTATTTCCATCTGGTTTGTTTGTTCCGAACATGATGGAGAACACTTTCAAAAAGGATTTTAATTGTTCAAGAAGACCTACTTTGCTGCTGAGACCTTTGTGGATGCCTGTTAGTGTATCCATGAGGAGACCCAGGCCTATAAGAAGAGGGAAGGGGGAGCTGTGAGCAGCCAGGTTGGGACGATCCCTCCATCCTGCAGAGGCCAAACCAGGAAGGCTAGCTGTGATCTCTGGGCCCGGACGCCCCGACTGGACTGTACACACTATTGAGAAAGACCTGGTGTAAAATAAAATGAGAGTGGCGTGAATACACAAATGAAAAGTTTGTGTTGTTAAAGCTGCATTTGATTTTGGATTACAATTTTATGAGCAAAAAAAAAGACAAGAATTTTCATTTTACTAAGTGAAAACATGACAAAGCATAAAAACAACTACAGCAACTAACTGTAGCTGATACTTTCTCTGCTGCAGCTGTATTTCATTTCCTGACACCATAATGTCGTAATGTCAAATGTGACTCCATAATAAACAGGTTTCCCACTCATGTCATATGTTCTGTATAATTATGACTTTTGACTAAATCATGACTAATCATGACTAAAATGTTAAATCTTCAATGACAATCAACCTGAATGTTTTTCCTAATCCAAATTATTTAAACACAGAACCTGCTCTATTCCCTGACTTTTCCCTGTATGGAACGTGACTTCTCAGGAATGCCGTGACCTGCAGGAAACCTTCATAAATTACACTCACTTGAGGTTCTTCATCAGGCTTTGCACAGCATTGTGGGACAGCAGCGGGAGGAGAACCTCTGACGTGAGCAGCTCCAGTTCCTGAAGAGTCTCTACTGGCTTAAAACAGTTCTGGGTGGGTGAAGGTCACATAGGTTACAATTTAAATATTACAACTTATTAATGTTGAATACTAATTCTGTTATTACTTTCCATTCAGTTGTACCTGCAGCTACTAAATCGCAAGTAGACTGAATGACGCTTGTATTTAATTCATACGTAATTTATGGCTCTATAGCGGGGCCACTGATGTGGTGTTCAACTCTACATCTGAAATCTTGTTACTGATTTGATTTGCCAGACAGCTTACAGATGACTTGTTGTGACAGTCTCAGCTGATATTTGCCAATTGGTTATGCACAGCGGGAAAAGCGTCTGCACGGTACCTGTCTGGAGAGCTGGTGGTAGTAGGCCTCCAGGTAGACCAGATAAGATGGTATCAGAACCATGTTTCTCTCTTTCTCCATGGGGTTATCAAGGCCCCTCACTAAACCCTTCAGGTGACCCAGTAAAGACGCCTGCAGCCCCGTCACATGACCCCATGACACTGGAGGAGGAGGGGGGCACTCTGAACCCTGGGAACTGATGGAAACAATAGAGACAATAATGTGTAGTTAGACTGGACACAGGGAATAATCTAAAATGGGCAGTTGTTGAATATCTGGATGATATTTAACAGTCCATATGAATTCATTCATCCGTACCTAACCACACCGGCTTGGAGCTCCTGATGGCAACCAGCAGTGTGTGTGACTTGTGTGAGAAAAGAGAGCTGAGCCAAGACCCTCTGGAGCTGGAGGGGCAGCAGGGGGTCTGAGGGGGCCAGCGCCCTGTGGACAGACAGCAGCGCCTCCAGCAGGGTTGGGTACAGGTCTCTGAGGAGAGAAAACACTGTAGGAATTAAAGAGGAGAAAAGCTGAGAAGAGAATTATACCTTTACTTAAGGTCAACAGTAATGAAACTAGTGCGCTTTATCTCACAGCGGCGCGGACTGAAAGCATTACTGCTGCCATTATTAAGTAATATTTTGTCTAGATGTTTATTAGTCTGGTAAGAGGAGTAAACCAGTTAACACAAACTGATTAAAAACTTCCAAGGCGAGAGGAACTTCCTCCAAACGCTAAAAGCCCCTGGCTATTCTTTTTATTCTTCTTGTACTTATGCTTGTCAGAAATTTAGCTGAAGCAACTTTTCATGTACCCTTAAAAACAATGGTCTTACACTGGATAAGTTATAAAATATTCTCCTCTAATTAAGGAGTGCTTACTAAGTCTATATAAATTATTTCCAAGATACTGTTTTCCAGGGATTCTAATATCCAAGGTAGTTTTTTAAGTGTCTAACTCACATGTAAAGATTGCAGGCTTGGCCATAGCCGGCTGCCACTGCCCACAGTCTGTAGGCCTCGGTGGTGATTCTGAGGGCCTCGGCCGGCTCCAGCAGCAGCTCGCTGGGTTCGACGCTCAGCAGACGGGACAAACGCTCCCTCGCTCCCAGAGAGTTCAGCTGAAAGAATAAGGAGCAAGACGCTCATACATTATTTCTCACCCATGATGCCTGGACCTCCCATCAACATGACTTACAAGTGTTCATGTCAGCTGAAAAGTAAAATAGTTGAAGTAAAGTAAAGTAAGCTACTGTTACAATTCAGTTCTTACCAGTCTGGCGCAGGCGTGTCTGCCGGAAGTAGCTATTACCCTTAAGAGCTTCATGGCACTGGCCAATGGGAGTCCATAAACAGACTGGGGGAGGGGCGAAGACTGCATCGTCCAGGAAGTTGGAAGGAACTCTGACATCACCGTCTCCATCAAGCGAGGGCAGTCCAGCACCTGAGAGGGCAAAATAAATGTTTATCGAATTTTGGCCAAAGGGAAAACAGGTAGAAGTAAGAATGACAAATCACATGCGTGGTAGACGATAACGAGATAATAAATCTCTTGAATATCATTCACAGGAAGATGTTTACAGCAGAAAAGTTGAGAAAAGCACAAGAGATCCAAGTGTCGGTGTTGTTCTTGCCATTACCTGAGTGGCGGATGAGGAGGAGTGCCTCGCGACACGGGTCAGGACTTCCAGGATGTCCTGAACCACTCGCGGCGCTGGCCGGACCACCTCAAGGATGTAACGCAGCCTGGGGAGAAGCTTCATCTTAAGAAGACCCTGTAACCGAGAGAAAGAGAAGATCAGAGACCTGGTAATTAAACATTCAACTTTTAACTTGTCAATTTGTTCATTAAGAAGGAAAATTTAAAAAGTGTCCCCAGAGAAAGACCAGGCTATATTACCAACTCAGTAACATGGAAGCTAATGTTCTGAGCAGTTTAATGAAGTTTTAAAATATAGTATAAAGTGCACAGGTTATGTATAAGGTCATAAATAATTTATTGTTAGGCAACATTCAAAAGATGTTCAATGGCAGAGAGGGAGGTTATGATTTAAGAGGGAAATTTTATTTAAAACAACCTACTGTCTGTATGACTCTTATAAGCATGTGCTTTTCAGTTTGTGGGGAAATCCTTTGGAATAGCAAACAATTATTAATGGACAAATACAAAACTTGGGGGTTGAAAGGTAGAGAGAAAAGGGAAAAAAGAAGATTGGGTGATTTATTTGTGGGATCTGTTCGAGAAAAATAAAAAGAAAGACAGGAACAAAGAAAGAAAGAAAGAAAGAATAAAAATACCCTCTTAATAAGAATGAGAAACCAAATGCAAACCAAAAGTGACAATAAACGAAAGAAAGAAAAACTGAGAAGCCGCACTGATTTTTTTCCGCAACCACAATTTGCCCAGTTACCTTGACAACATCCAGCCTGGCCACGTCATAATCCGTCTTCCTCGCCTCCTTCTCCTTGGCAGTTTCCTTCATGCTCTCCTCCAGCCCTTCATCGTCTTCCTCTTCCTCTTCCTGAGAGGAGGGCAGCAGAGGGAAGGAGGCCAGGCCACGGAACCAAGAGAAGGTGCTGTCCATGCACTCCTGGAGAGGGGAGACACATCTGATGAGATGCTGAGGGTCTTTGCACTTTCACAGAGGGACAGTGACAGATAAATATATTGTCTACTAACCCTTATACCAACTGAGCGTTTACGTTTGTTTATTTTGGAAACAGTTTTTGCACTAATTGGTCACTGCTGAGGTGGTTTTGCAATGCATTTCCCAGACATCACTTTTCAATAAACCAGTGAAATCAGCACTGTAAATACTTTGGCCCTGTATTCAATTAAGTCTGGGTTTCCACTGGTAATGCTCTTTTCTTTGTTGTGGTGGTATAACTCCTGTTTACAGCAGTAACTAACTGAAGCTGAAATGTAAACACTTCAATTAACTGGGTGCTGGTTAAATCACAATTGTATTATCTCATTTGGCAAAAGAGATTGGCAAAATAGACGTGTATTTATATGCAAATGTTGCTGAATGCAGATTAATACTTTAAAACAACAACAAATAAACACCTTCAAACTATTAAACCTGCATTTAAAAAGGGCTTAAGGCTTTCATGATGTGCTACACGTCTTAGAGGTGTCCAAGCTTCTCTGTATTTCCATACCTCGTCTTCTGGAGACACCAGCAGAGCTCGGAGCGCGTGCACAGCCGCAGACATCACTCCCTCCACGCTGTCGTCCAGCGCAAAGCGGAGCAGGAAGAGAAGACCAGCATCTAGCAGAGCGGACGTCATGTTGCCTCTCAAAACTGATGCATATTCACCAGCACGTGCCTGCAGAATACCAAATGTAGCTGCATGAGCGAACACATGGACGAGCCCCTGTTGGTAGGCATGTATATGTGTGAGTATTTGTGTACCTTTGCGAGGACGCTGGCAATAGTGCTGAGGGCCAGGCTCCTCTGCTGAGTGACCTGACTCCGAGACAGGAGGAAGAGCTCTTGGAGGGAGTAACCTGCCAGCTAGAGAGAAGATGTTTAAGTTAACATCAACAACATGAACAGAAAGTCTCAAGATTGGCAGGCTAGCAAGTAGATTTTGGGCTTAACCTTGGCTTTTCACTCTCATAACAGTGGCTCTGTTTTACACGGAGAAAGTAACTTCGCTCATTCACATCATGCATATGTTCATACCTCTCTAGTCTTGGGGTCAGCTGTGTAATTTTTCACTTCAGTCATTTTGTTTTGCTGCTCACATTTAAATCAAATGCACCTCAACAGTTCTAACATTTGAAACTACTTTAAAATCTATTTTGTTCCAGACACAAAAGCAAAAATGGATATCAGAGAGAATGCATAGTTTTTCACTAATACTGACTTCAGGCTCCTCTCCGTGGTGGTGCAGACCCAGATGGGTGGGCAAGTCCTCTGTGGGTTGAATCAAGGTGCCAGCAAAGTCAAAACGGGCCTGCATAGCCTATCAGGACAAAGACCCACAGAACGTCATTGGATGAAAAAAAACATTTTAATCAGTTCATAAGATGTTGGCAAATAAACACATTTCACACTGCCGCTAAGGCCTGCATCCTGAAAAACTAAACATAAAATCAGATTTGAGGAAAGACTAATTAGCACAATGTCAAGATCTTCAGCTGGTCTCTGCTGTTGTTTCTGAGAGGGGCATGCTCTTTCCTGCTTAAAATGACCTCTAAGACAAATTTAGTGTGCCGAGGAAGCAGTTCTTGAGTTCCTGAAATGAGGCTTACAAAACCCCCTCCCTCCCCACCTTCTTGGTTCCTCTCCTCCTGGGAGCAGGCAGGTCTCTTGTCCATTCAAGTTTCTCTGGCTCCAGTTTGTCCATGTGGACCCATTCCCTCTGAGGCTTCACCGGCAGCTCCTTCTCTGCATCCAGACACACAGGGGAAAGGTATGCTGGGTAAAAACGTATAACGGTTTGTAATTACTCATTTCAACTGTCTTTTGTTGTAACTGACTAATAAAAAGCTGCATCATGTGAAACTGCAGATACAAACTGCTGCTAGGTGCACACAATCCACTGTGGCTGCAGTCTGCTTCTGTCTGATGGAAAGTGGATGTATGCTGTGTCAGAGGCTGATGCTGTGACTTATGCCATGTTTTTGCTAAAAGGGTGAAGTAGAAGAAATAAAAACATAGATATACAGTTCAATTCATTTTGTTTTTTGGGGCGAAATTGAATGATATAAGATTTTATGAGCCCTACAGTGGCCTCTCCATGACTGAGACTTTCATTAGGAGGGCCTTGCTTTGCATGGTCTGCAGTAACTCTATTAGCCAGAGTGGCGACTTCTGGCTCTGACTGGCCTTTCTGCTAATCAGCCAAAGTGAAATCAATTATCAGCTTTAGCCCTGGGTTTTAGCCATGCAGCAAAAGCACTCCCCTGTCTGAAATACTGCATTAGTTACGCAATGGGATGGGAACTCGAGAGAGAGGGAGAGAGAGGTAAGGGAAAAAGCAGAGAGGCGAGTGGAGAGCAGGAGGGAAAGTGATCAGGTGACAGAGATAGAGGAGGAAAGATAGGGGAGAGGGAGGGTGGGAAATGAGGTAGAGAAAGTCTGGCAGCCCTCCAGGTGTTTTCATATTTATAATGCTGCCCAGATCTCGGTGGGTTGCTTCATATTTCCTCTGCTTTTCACAACCACACAGGACCAGTAGGTTACTGCTCCATACACTGTGTCTATCATGGATCGAATGATATGATAGCAAAAGCAAAAAGGTTACAATGCCACCAAGCCTCAGGGATTAAGAAATCAGTGGAAATTATTATTTGAAGAATTATTCATCCACATAAATTAATCCAATCCAATCCAATCCACTTTATTTATATAGCACAATTTTAACAAACACAAGGTTTCCAAAGTGCTGCACAACAAGATGAAACACCACAAGATAACACAATAGAAGCAGAATAAAAAGGTAAAATACACAATAGGATAACACGATAAAATAAGATAAGATCAATTAGTGCATTTCATTTGGTCATATCCTCAGAAGTGGTAGAGAATGAAACCAGGGGCCAATGACATAGCAGGAGAGATGAGTGGTCTATTATGATTTTATCATACCTGTTATAGGAGGAGGTGGTGGCTGCTCCTCCTCTTCCTCTCCCTCCATCTCTACTTCCAGGGGTTTCTGATGCAGGCCAGCAGCGCTGGAGGAGTCTGATTCATTGTCAACATTTTTAGGAAGACACTCTTCCCGGTCTCTTTTGTCCTCAGGGTGTTTGAATGGGGCAGTAGAGGGTGGGGCGCTTTCGGCTTTGCGGGATCTAACAAACTCTACCAGTCTAGGATCTGCGAAGCAGAAATAATCGTGTTAGACGCAGCTGAACTAACAAAACAATTTTTTTTTTGATGTATATACTGGCCCAGCTAAAAAGTCAATGCAGGTGAAAACAAAAAAAAAAAATAAAGTGAGACAGAACTACTTTGTGTGCCTTCATTTCAACATACAGACATTTTGGAAGATGAGAATCACTGACTCCATCAACAACTATGAATCTGTAAGACAGCTATACCTACCAAGCTGAGACAGCAGTTTCTTCTGCTCCTCTCTTATCTCTGATTCAGACATGGCCTGGAGCTTGGCCTCATTCTCCCGGTGGATCCTCATGGTCTCAGCTGGGCTGTCCGGGCCCCCCAGCCCCTGACCAGACACCAGCCGGGGACCTGAAGCTGCACTCGGCCCTGGAGGGTGGAGAGGAGCGAGCACACGGATAGAAGGAGGTTTAAACAATGTTGACAGGGGTGTGGGGAGTAATCCAGGCGATGGAAGAACAAGCATTTCAAAATATATTTGATCACAGGATTTGTTGTGAATTTCAAATTGGTAGGGCAATGTAGGCAAGCAGCATTCTTTAAAAAGTAAATCAAAATGAACTGACATGTATTTTGCACTGAAAAATAGTTTTCTTACGGTCACATGTAGTAGCAAGAGGCTGGTCTGTATCCATACTAGTCTCCGCAGGGAGGCTCTGGCCTTTGGTCTCAGCTTTAGGTGCACAGCGTGGAGTCTTGCCCTCCTTAAGTCTCTGAGCTGCAATCTGACGGGCGAAGATGCTCCTCTTCCCACCAGGTAGTGGCACCTGATGAAAGAAAGGAACTGCACTGTTGATGTTCAGCTAGAGAACCGAATTATCTGAATTATTTCCAACCATCCTCACAATGATGTAACAATCTTAATGGACAGTTCAAATATTAAGTTGACTATTTTAAATGCACACAGAGAAATGTCAAGGTCTTAGTGTGCATTGCAGTATAAACCATCAAGATTCACTATGGCGATAAAATCTGGTGGTTTACAATCAGACTCTATATAAACTAATGACTGACTCGGCATGGGTGTATATTTTGATCTTTTAAATCATGTCAACGAAAAAGAAACAATTCCATGTTTGTACCTGGCCATCTGCCTCTGAAAGGTGCAGCACTTTGGGGAAAGCGGTTCCTGTGAATGGTGGTAGAGAGACTGGTGTGGAGCTGGTATCTCTCTCCTGAAAAGAAAAGCCAGTGTAACTGAGAGCTGCAGGAGAAACATTGAAAAAGCAGCTCAATCTGTGAGTGCAGGTATTAATGTAAAAGGTGCACAAAGGCTCAGTGGCACACTGTCTGCAGAGGAGACCTTGTGGCTTCAGGTTTGCACAAGCTCGAAAAACCAAGCTGACAGTAAGACGCACTGTACACACATCTATTATGGGAGAGATCCAGCTAGAACCGGATATCCTGTGGTTTTCATACATAGAGAGAGACACTTTACCGCAAACACTCACAATGATCCTGGACAGAACAGCACTGATGTGTGTGTCCTGTCTGTCCAGCCTCTCTTCAGGATCCTCCTCCTCAAATCGGACAGAGTTGGCTTTAAAGCGAGACTTTTTAGGAGGCGCCGGCGTCAGAGTAGGGAGCTGGTCAGGAAGATCTGCAGCAAATAAAACAAGTTGACTTAAAATACTGAATTCCTACATTAAAAAATCCTGAAACATTTACTCCAACATAATGTAAATACACCCTGATTGACTAAAGCATTTAACGTGTGCAAAAACTTTAACATGTGCACAACCAATGAAATAATGCCTATAATATTGTTGATGTGCACTAACCACCAACAAAACTAAATGAGCAGGGACTCAAGAAGAAAAACAGATTCCTCCTCAACCTGCTATGGTGACCACATCTCTCTGAGTTCCTCCATGCTCTTCACTGTATTCTCCTCCTCCTCCTCCTCCTCCTCCTCCTCCAGCCTCTCCCCTCCTCTTGTCTGGACGGCGGACCACATTGACCGTGGGTGAGGCTCCAGAGTTCAGGAACAGCTCCTGCTCTCTCAGCAGGTCTGCCTCAGAGTCAGTGGGCTTGGGACGCCGCAACATCCCTCTGAAAGACAAGAAAAGTAGACGACACATAACATATGACACTGAATAATACACCTGCTTGACTGAATCCAAATACACAACAGCTGTCCACTGCATTATCACTATTTCAGGCGTCCTAACTTATCCGTCTTAGGGGATAATACTGACTATTCATTTCGGATGTGAACAGGTTAGCGTAAACAACAGGTAAGCGCAAACACCTTGTCGTCATTTAAATTATGATGGAAATCCGACAAAACATAAAACTAGTTCAGCTGTTCAACAAATCAGTGGCCTCGACTTTTTGGTTTCAGAAACACCGGAGTGACTGAGCTCACGTTGTGACAGTTGACGCCGTGCTGCTAGCTAAAGATAGCGTTATACAACTTAATGTTTAGCTTTGCCAGCTGTACATTTATACAGCATGAAACTACACTGCCTGACCACAAGACGAACCGTGTATGTTGTTCGGTATAATTATCCTACCCAAAAATTAGCCGCAGTTGTGTGCTGATGTTGGGACCGCTGATGTATTTACACAGGCTTCAGTGGAACTGGGGGAAGACTTTTCTTGTGGCACCACCAACTTCACTTTCAAAATAAAAGCTCTGTCATCGGTTATATCTATCTGTCGATCTATTTTAATTCAGTTCAAATGGGCTTTATATACAGATAAGTTAAAAAAAAAAAAAAAAAAAATAACTAAAAAAAAAAAAA